>CABFOQ010054391.1:7482-27512 GCA_900660455.1 Gephyroberyx darwinii
CACAGTTCTCCCACGGTGTGCGAGTTAAGTAACGGCCTAACCAAAAGTAAAAATCGGGAACATTCAGTGAATAATTAAAGAGGAAATGTTCATTATAAAATGTGTTGTTCACAATGTGGAAATATGTATGTAATGCCCAGCCAGCCAATGGTATATTATTGTCTCCTCCTCAAACATTTTTTGTATATCTGCCTACACATACATTTACATATAAAAGCTTGGCCTAAATGTTGTTCGAGGGAGCTTGATTTCTTTTATTCAGCAAGTGATGTGAAGCTGTTTACTGTCTGGCAATTAACTCAATATATAATGTATTTTTGCCTCTGTCTGTCTCTCTCTTTCTGTGACACTTTCTTTACTGTACGCCGATTAAGCCTTTCCTGACCTGGTGAGACTCCACATTGGAGCATGTGACTAAGCGATGTGGCAATCACAGTCTTACTTAAGTGATGGAGCTAGGGTCGTATGTTTCGAGACGCCACAATTAGTGCCATAGTGGCTTGTTACCATGGCAGCCAGTTCATCTGCTGAATCAGTGTTTGTTTTTCAATCAATGAGCAGCCCTGATCTTATGGTAACTGGCAGGAAATCATATGAAAACAAGTGCTGATAAATGAAATGTAAGATCCATGAGAGCAGCAGATGTGTAGGTGTCGAGGACCCACGTTAGAGACAATTTCTTTTTTTTTAAAGCTACACCAGGCAAGATTTTAATGTAAATATACACATCAGCCTGAAGTGGCGCTGCCACAGAGAAGAGCATCCCACCCCCTCACTAAATGCCGTAGTCTCCCCCTGTTTGCCCAAATGAAATTCTGGGTTGGTCACTTCTCCACCCTCAGGAGTGATGAATTGAAACTTAAGAGCAATACACAAAACTGTCTCCCAAACAGCAGCAGCGAGCGCTCCGTCAAGGGAAAGCTGGGCTCACCATGAGATTGCTTGCCTCTCCCGTCCCTTTGGTATCCTTTGGTGTAAAACAATCACAGGCCAGGTTGAGCAGTTTACCGGCCCAAATGTTCAAAGCTGCCTAGTGGAGCTTTTACCATGAGCAAAACAAATTTCCTTGACAATGAATGCCCAAATAATGAGGCAAATCTCAACCCAAAGCATAAATGAGTTATTATTCTAGCCTAACCCGACTGCAAATGTTTAGTTATGGTTACCTCACCCCAAAAAGTAACACTTTCCCTTGTCTAAAATGAACTGTAAAAAAACAAATGCCAGCTTTAATTTAGCTTTAATTCCCAGATCTTCATTACAAGCGATATTACAAGCAATCAAAAAGTGAGGAGTGCAAGGGTCAAAGCCATAGCGCCCGGATACTAGATGTAAAAAAAGCTTTCTATTGAATATGCTTTTATTCATATATGCATGTCTTCATTAAGGCTCACAGCAGTGGAGAGGTTCGTCTGGGGTCACTGACCACATCGCCTCCAACATCTATTCACTGTGACCTGAAAACCAAAACGGAGCCCTGTTGTGAACCCTTGTACTCTGAGAGGCTTGTTGTTTAAGCAGCTGATCTTTGATCCCTGACAAGGTCACCTCCAACATCACATCCAACATCACATCCATTTCTATTAGCTAACAAATTAAATCTTTTCTTGCTACCAGCGCCCAGGAAGTGTCCAGGAATTTGGCCATTGCAGTTTTCATTAGCATAGATACTGTACATATGGTCTACAATTACACTCCATGGCCATCGCTAAATTAATTGCAATTCCATGCCAGCAGGTTTTGCAGTGTGGGAGATTTATGGAGATAGCTACAAATATGTAACCTTTACTTTCCAACCACGCTAACAGAGAAGAGGAACAGAAACATGGTGCCTGCGGTATTATCTAGTGATGACCATGCATGGCCCAGGATCACTGAAAGCATACAGTATCCACATTAATTATGGAGTCATATTTGCTGAAAATAATAATTCAGAACATTTTTAGATAAATAAATGTGCATTTTGCTCACTGAGTGATATAACATAACATAACATATCCTCTAGCCAGTTTATAAAGGCTTTTCCATTTGCTGTTCTAAACACCGGCTGTCAGGTAGGTCTTTACCCTCTGGAGCACAGGAAGTGATGCATTTTACGTTAAATAATAAGAATAAATAGAGGAAGAACTGGGTAGTTAGCATGAGCAGCGATAGCCACCATGGGTGAACAAAGAAAAACAAAAAACAACAGAAAATCCACCAAAATAGATGCCACAGTACCAGTCACACTGTGTCTGTGGCCTTCAGAGAATGACTGACAGGTTCGGTAGACCATGAAAATGTTAATGCAATGGCATTGAATTTTCATTTTCATTAAGGTAGGGAAACAGCTTAAGAACCAGGAAATTCAATTGCTTCTCACTTTTCATTTTTGAATTAGCATTTGAATTTTGTTAAACACAAAGCGGGCTATGTTGTTGAAAATGCAATGTCAAATGTTTTTTTCATTAACATTTTGAAATTGTCATAGATTCCCCAAGCTAAGAGCATGAAAATGCAAAATGTGCATACCAGTGCGTGAAAATCATTCATTTTCCAATTCACATCAACATTTGAATTGAGTTAAGTTTTCATGCTACGTGGCAGCAATGTGGTGGTGTCAGAGCTTGTTGGATAACCAGGAGGTCACAGCTTTAGTCCTTACAACAGCCGATGGACATAACTTGCTGTAGGGGCCAGGCAGCCCCTGTGCTCTTCAACTTCATACAACTTCAGTTGATGTATTACATGCTCCTCTATGGGTTGAGAAAGTTCTTGGCTTTATGATACCTTTTCAAAAAACATTTATACAAACTCAAAAATGCATTGCTGTCAAGCAAAAAAAACAAAGCTGTTTTTCTTAGTTTGTGAAAAGCTGACATTTTGGATACAGGGCTTTTTTCAACAGCTATATACGTACTCACCTGTCATGACATCCGGTGTGATGCTTACACATATGATTGCAGCAGACAAAATATATTAAGAAATGAGTTCAAACTTACACCGGTTGTGAATGAAGCACCTAAAGAGCTCCAATTTTCATGTGTCATACTCTTTTGGGGTCTTGTGTCTTTCCATGACAACGCTGTCCACCCATCCTCCTTCTTCCCTCCAAGATCAGAGCCTCTGT
The DNA here is from genome assembly GCA_900660455.1 of Gephyroberyx darwinii. Taxonomy (NCBI): domain Eukaryota; kingdom Metazoa; phylum Chordata; class Actinopteri; order Trachichthyiformes; family Trachichthyidae; genus Gephyroberyx; species Gephyroberyx darwinii. Next base: position 10,592 of record CABFOQ010054391.1, read on the forward strand.
TTTGAAAGGCTTGACAGATCTGGGCCCTGGTGAGTGATCAGAGCTCCTCAATCAGGCCTCTGAGTCTCAAATTTACTTTGTACATCTCTGTTATTAGAAGAAAAAAAAAGAGGCCGCACAGTTGTAACAGTCAGCCCTCCTTCAGTATTTAAGTGATGACTTTGAGGAACTGACAGTGGCTTTCATTTTCTGTCCCAACCTGGAAGTCAAACATCATTATCTCTTTGAAAGTCGTTATTCAGGTCAGCATTGAAGTTAAGGTTTGGGCTGAGGTGAGAGGAAATTTGATTTTCAGGCACCAAGGTTGGCCAGAAAGTAATAACTGTTGCTAGTGGATAGGAGGACATTGACAGCAGGGGAGACTAATGTTCAGATTTGAACCCACACATCAGTTAGCATATGGTACGCTCATTGGCAATGTGAAGATGAAAGCAGTCACAAGCAACAAGAACACCCCATCTGAATGGCTTTAGTTCCAAAATAATATCCAATTTGAAAATGAATTAACACATAACAAAATAGACCAATAATAAATGTGAAGTTAAATTGATTCTTTTCACGGCATAATCAATTCCTGCCGCAAAAGCTTGTGTGATCCCATTTCTTAAACTTAGCTGACAACTTTAGTAGTATTCTTTGTGTCTCACATTTATAGCAGCAGTCATCCTGTCAGAGAAATTGACACATTATTTTCCAAATTATGGAAATCTCATTTTGGAGCAAAGTTCTTCACGAGTGCTGAACTATTGAAAGGATTTTGAATGATTACATCTCACTCTGCATTTGGTAGGATATAATGATTATTGTTTCTACATCTACTTGTAGAAACCAGAAGCAGCAGACTTAAATGGCTCTTTGGTCTGTGTAGATTCAATTAAAACTCTGTTTTCATCAAGAACTAAGTCTGCATCATCGTTCTGCCAAATCAATACGCACTGAACAGGTCGGGTTGCAGATGAATAAGTGCCACCAAATTGCAATAAAAGACCCGCAAGTGAATGCTGTTTACACAAGCCCTGCACACGCCACCCATGCTTTTATTGTTTTATGATACTCGTAATGACAACCTTGTGCATGCAAACACATACACACATGCCGACATTGTGGATCACTAGGACAGTTTAATGATCTCTCTAGCAGATGAGAATATACAGCGTCTCTCTTTCTCAGAGTGGTGTTTATATGACCAGTTAAGAGCCTGAAGCCTGTGATAGACTGGTAATTATTTGGGTCTGAGAAATGACAGCTACATATGTATCTGTCATAGAAGTCTCCTTTTTTACTGCATGCACTGCATGCAAGAGTGAATTACTGCTGTGCTATTGTTCTCTCCCCAAGAGGAATTGTTTGCAAAAATGTAATTCTTTTATCTGTCACCGGCCACAAGGGATGATCCAGCAACCCACTAGTTCATTTAAAGGCACTATTTTTAAGATGCACTTATTTAGTTCTACTTTTTCGACATTGGAGAGCAGGAAGGCTTCAACAATCTCTCTCGGCTGCAGACTCTCGGCCCTCTCGATACTCTCGGCTGCAGAACAGATGCATGGCACGGTACTTCAAGGTTTGTATCCCACTTTATGCTCATACGCCATGCAACTTTAATATTATGTAATACACGCAAACAAGGCCCTGGACTTTTTCCACGGATCATATCATCCTGCAGAGCGTTGAAATGGGAATAATCACTGACTCATTTTCATTTGTTTCCATTTTAACTTTAATTTGCGCTCGGCCATGCCAACAAATACATCACCGGTACACGCAGCGGTTTTCATTACACCGTTTGTATCCTAAACTGTAAAGTCACAAATGCAGCATTATTAAAGTGGTAAATCTCAATCAGGGCTCATAACTAAGCCTCCAGGTGTGCATTATCAAATGTTAGATACATGTCATACAGTTATATACTATACTCTGTGGGCATTGCTCATGTGCTCATATAATGTAAACCCATCAAGAAGAAGACAGCAGAAAATCAGGATGCCCTCTATTCGAATGGTTTCTGGGCTTATATCCAAGGTTTTTAATCCTCATTTCATTGTGCACTCATTCCACCAAAACTAATGCAGGCATGCTGTGTTGTGGCCAGTCTTTCAGTTTTCACATGAACTGAATGGAGCAGCTTATGAGGCTGTAGAGTGACTGAAAGGTTATACCACACATTATTCATCTGGTATTTAGAGTATGAAATGTTTTGATGTTTAATTGAAGAAAAACTCAGAGACAAATATAAATGACATTGAATGTTGCAGTTGTATTATTGGTTTAGATTCCCATATTGATATAATTGGTGCCTGCCTACTGCATAGTAGGTAATATATAGTATGAGCTTTCTGTCACAGCCACTCTTATTTATTTAGGTTTTCTTCATTGAGGTAGTGGCAGCGCCTCAATAAAGGGATGATACAGAAAAGAAAATTTAGTTCTGAGAGAGAAAAATTATTTTAGTTTATTTGCACACAAATCAACAATGTATTCAAAGGGAAAAATGACACCCCGGAAAAGAAATCATGCTGGAGTAGCCCGAAAAACAAAGGGCTATTGAATGGCTCCCCGCAGAAAAACAAAAAGCAAAATAATAAAATAAATAGGAACAACAAGTAATTGAAGTCACAAAAGGGGAGGTCAACACATCACCAAATGACGCAGAGGCATATGAGCAAAACTAAAGAGACAGCAACCAATTGAAAAGGGACTGCTGTGAAAATGGAGCAAACAAGCACACAGCAGAAAACAGAAAAGATGATTCTAAATCACAGTTGTTGCTGTGTGTGTGGGTTTTTTTTGTTGTTTTTTTAGTTTTTTTTTATTTGTGCATGAATTCAGTCTCAGCCTCTGGACATAAAAGGTCTTAACAACCAGCACACACACACACACACACATCTTTTATCCTGTGCTTTTAAGGCCATGTTGACCTCAACCCTATAGCTTTTTAACGAGCAAGGAGAAGGAGAAGTTACACTGTAAGAAAGAAATATTGACATTGCAGACAGCACCCATAGCTATACAATAATTGGCAGAATAAATGAATATGACAGAATAATCAGTGGTGGGAAGGTTACACTCAAAATGTGATCTATTCTGTATTGCTGAATACCTCCATTATATTATGTATTGAGATTTCTATTGAAGCACTCCAACTGTATGCATTCTTACTCTTATCATTTAAAGCCAAGCCAAGCCATTAACCCTAACCCTTTAACTTTAAAAATATTATTTGATTCCTTTTATGTATCTGTAACCTGATTTCTGCATTTTCTTTTTCAGCAGCTGCAGCAGGTTGCAATTGTTTTTGAAGCAATACTTTAATCCAGTCTTTTTTTTTTCAACTCCCAATTCATAGAAAGCCAACTCAGACACAATAGAGTCACGTTTGGGGATATAATGCATCATTCCCTTCATAGGCTTTGTCTAGTACTATACTCCTTCTTATTCCCATCTGCAGGTCTGAGGAAACTGAACTCCATCCATGGCGCTTGGCCTCCATTGTCTTATGCAACTATTGCACAGGTCGGTTCAGACACTGTAATTCAGCACCATGGACAGCAACACATACTCCTTGCATTCAGTGCAGATTCACAAGCTTTTTGCAGCAGCTTTTGTTGCTGCTGCATCCCTCCTGGTAAGCTGGTAACTTAGGTTTAATGCAATTAAAGCCACCAAACTGCATGAATGTGAACCAACAAGAGACTACTGCAGCTAATGAGAGATACACTTCACTGAGCTGTATTTGAAAATTCCCACATTTTCTCAGTGGAAACAATGGGAATCAGGTGAACTGTACAGAGAAGAGAGGGAAGAGTTAGTGTTCTGAGGGGATTTGATCCCAGGCCAGACTACTGAGACAAAGCCTTTGAATTATTGTACGAATGTCATTGAAAAATGCCACTTTTCTCTTTCTTTTTATAACCTCTATTTAACCAGACAAGCAAGACAAAAACGAAGATTAAGAGCACATTCTCATTAACTCTGACGCCTGGGGAGTTGTTGCAGTTCGTCTTAATTGAGACAGTCAGAGTGGGGAAGAATATATTAAGTGGGGCCTGGTGGGGTTTGATCCCAGGCCAGCAAAGGTGTATCAGGGGGGAGGGTTTCCCAACTACAGCATTAGGTATGCCATACAGACAGATACCATACCTGCTATGGTATCTGTCTGTATAGTGCTACCAGGTGTGGACAGAGTACTAAAATGTCCAACTGAAGCAGAGATACTGTTACTTTGCAGGCATTTTACTTAAGTAGATTTTTACACCAGTAATTTTACTTCTAGTTATGTAAAAAGTAGCTCATTTAAAATGTACTGTAAAATTTCTATTCACTGCTCCTGACTCCACAATTGGACAATTTATTATTGACCAGCTTTTGATGCAATTCTTATGGTGAGCCGACACAGAGTACAGCCTTGCACTTGTGTGATGTCTGTAAATGTGATTTAAACTGTAGTGAAGCGCAACACTTCACATTCAAAATGTATTTTACTGAAGTACATTTTGAATGTGTAGTACAATGGAGTGTAATGTGTAATGGAGTTTTTGTGTACCAAGAGTAAATGTAGCTACCCCCCACCTCCCCCTTTAGCGTGACATTGACCTTGCAGCACTATGTCGGATTTTAGACACATGAATCCAGCCTTCCATTCTCTTGTGCATTCACTCGATTGGCCCCATGCTGTTTAATAGCCTGTCCTTCAGCCCTACAGACAGCAGAGCACAGCAGGCTAACACAGCTATTGAGGCAGAATTCAGATACTCATTGATTTATTAATTCTTTTTTACACCACAGATTCAAATTAAAGTCCTCAAACAGAAAGGAAAGCAAATCAGTCTAAGGTTTAGTCCTTGAATTCCTCTTTCCTATACACTACACACTACTAGTTTTTTGTCTATGTCTATGCTTTTTTTCTCCTCCTCATCACCATCAACAACAACAACCCCTACAGATGAGCAGAGCTTAAGCAAGATTCCCCTTTAACCAAGGTGTTTATTCTTCTTTTCAACCAGCAACAAGAACATCAAAGGCAGTTGTGCTATCATTAGGACCAAACAGGAAGTCCTACCAACAAAATAAGTAACCACAGGGTTGGAGAATCCAGATTTTTTTTCAGTTGCTATCAATGGCATTTCATCGCTAATTATGCCCAATGACAAATTATGAAGAATTCAATTCACTCTAGCCTTTGCCTCAGTACATTTAAGCTTGGTAATTGTAATCACTAGATAGGGAGCATTTAATTACACCTGCCCTGAGAATCCCCGGTCTCCCTTATTAAGCCTCAGATGACAAAACTCAAAGATTCAGAGATAAGTGGGTCTTAAAATCCCTCAGCCAAAGCCACAGTGACCTTGGGATTCAGTAATGGTAATTTAATTTAAAACCAGTGCCTAATTGAGGCTTCACTGTAGGCAGGTGTTCATTCCTTATTTTATGGCCTCAAAGTGTCCCTGAGTGTGTGAATAATGTAGGTTCATCAGCAAATCTTTTTGTTCACTCTGAGAGATCAACCGCCAAACCCAAAAGTTTGAGGGAAGAAGGCGTGAGCCAAAAAAGAGACGAAAAGAAGTGTTGAAGAATTGATTTATATTTTTTGTAACTGAGTCTTTCAACTTTAAGCATTTTAAGAAAATCGGAAAAAACAACTATTACACCATCAACTTAGTTTTTTTGTACTTTTCTTCATATTTCTTATTATATAAAGCTGCTAAATTCTCTGCGGCCGAGGCTTAGACATGACTGCCTTGCACCAGCCATGCAAATCCTAACAGGAGACTGTAGATCAGAGCGCTGGCAATACAAATAATTAATACTCAGGGGCACTGGAGTTCTGGTGTTAAAGGAATGCTGAAACAAAAAAAACAAAAAAAAGATGAGTGCAAAGATGAGAGAGAGGGTGAGATATTAAATCTGGCCTTGACACCTGTCAAACATTTGGGTGTACGTGTGTGTTTTTGTGGTTTGCATCCGTGCACATCTATGTGTCTGCATGACTGTGTGTGTGTGCACGTGTGTGAGTTTGTGCGCATGCCTGCTTGTGCGTGTGTCTCAATAAATCAATGCGCCTAGCTGTAGAGCTCACCTTGAGCCCACTGCGGCACTGTGCAGACAGCATGTTACAGGTGAAATGTCAATCAGCACGATTCCTCAGCTCCGACCTCTGGTGTCATCTGGGCTCTGCACAGGAAGACGTTTAAACATGATAGATAACACCCCGCTTACACACTGGATTAATTTCTCCATGCAATCAGATTCTTCCTGTTTTTTTTAATGTTTTTTTCTGTTGCAATGTCCTTGTCCTTGTTTTATCCGCTGTCTGTTTGAGTCTTGATTTATTTTACCCTGGTGTGCATGTGATTCATTCTTTATTTATTGTTTTAATCGCCTTTTATTTTTTCGTTCTGTGAACTCCCACAAGAAAATTAGGCCCCATTCGCTTAGAGTAGGTGTCTAAGATGCCAGTTAGTAGCAATAAACTGCAATTAGAGATGTACATACTGGGTGCCTTTGTGGCCCAGTGGTCTAATGCTGCATTCCAGTGATGTTGGAAAGTAAGAAATTCTACCTTCCTACTAAAAATGCAATCAGACAAACCTTCAAGTCGGTTTTTCAACCCTGAGATGTAGTCTGACGTCACATCAACATGGCAGCATACAGTGTAAGCACAAATACACTTATTTTAGTTTAAATATTTTACACTGGGCAAAGAAAAACTTGCGTCTCTATATGTTTCTTCTCTGTTTTTTCCAAGCTTGACCACTGAAACACACAGAGGTTATAATTACAAGCTATGAGCGGGGAATTTCAAATTCCTGACTTGAACTGAACGCAGCATTAGTTACACCATTATGCAACTTGTGCTTCTTCGCTGTCTTTCAATAAATGCCATTAAAATGGCGGAGTGATAAATCATACTCACAAGTAAAGGACAGTTCACCTTTGACCTGTCGGTGAGGGCACAGTGGGGAGCACAGATGGGCCTGTAAATGATGATGGATGGTTCACAGGCCTTGCTGCAGGGTGTGGGTGGTGAAGCCATAATTGTCAGGTAGCAGCTAATTCAATAAATAGAGAGAGACAATTTACTAGTTAAATTTAGAATGATGGATGGAAGGGTAAGGATAGTAAAGGTTGCAGAAATTAGGCTTGTCTCATTACAAAACAGCCTGATTATAAATTATTCACTCCAAAATGCTGCATATCCATTTTTTTTGGGGGGGGGGACAATGACCTGTATTCACTGGTGAATATTTAATAAAGTACAACAGATTACATCATCTAAAATGTTCATATTTTTTAAGCAACATCTTAAAGATAAACCAACTTTAATACTGACCCACAGTGTGTTTTACTTACCAGCTAGGCATCATTTTGTCTGAATAGGTGTTTTTTTCTTCTTCAAATGGTCGATATCCCATTTTGGAGTGTTTTCAATCTCTTCCTGTTAATGTAATCACATCACAGATCCTTTTAACAAAATAAAGGGGCGTTTACTGGTTAAGTTACTCAGAAGCGTGCTTCAAGGGGAAACGGCAATTAGAGTGTCTGTGAGATAGACATAAACATTTCATTCCACATCTTGAAATAATGATGTTTATTACACTATTGCTGCAAAAACACCGTCATAATTTGTCGATTTAACACAATTTCCTATAGAACTAGAATTGAAACTCATGACATTTTCAGTTGCAGTAATCCAACTTCATTGATTTCAATACTACATTCGGTTTTACAATTTTGAAATCATTCATGTGTAAAAGACTAAATTTTTAAGCAATCCCACCCCCCAGTCTTAGACACATAATGGGTGATGGATGGATGAAATCAATGGCAAGGCGGAGGAGCCGAGTGTGGTGACAACATGAAAAGCTAAGAGCACTCTTAATGTCTTAATGGGGGGCCGTACAGACGAGTGCTGAAATGGCGTGCACTGTCCGAGCGCTGATGCACACATTCAAGTCTGCTACACGTGTCGGCACACACACACACACATGCACCCATACACATTGGTGTACATTCATAACCATGATTTATTCATGGTCCTTTACAGTGGGAGAAATGCTCCATTTTCTAATACATCTATTATTTAAAGATGGGACCCTGTAGACACAGCTCAACAGATTGTGGTGTTAAAAATGAATGCAAAAGTAAGTGTGTGTGTGTATGTGTGTGCGCGCGCATGTGTAGGTGTGTTTGCGTGTGTGCGAGGAGCGTGTGTAGAAACTTTGGGCTTTTTGGCTTCTCTATAATAGATGACAATCGCAACAGTTGCCTCGAAACACACCTGCTCCTCTGAGATAGAGTTACTGTAGAGCTCTTCTGAACACTGAGTAAAATGATGCGGCAGAGAAATGTTTGGGGGAAAACTTTCTCGCAACACAATTTCTGTTCATATTAAGATCCCTTGAAGATTTGGGGGCCCTATACAGATTGAAAACACAATTTTGTGTACATAAAGATAAGGGGGCACAATTATCTGTATGCTTGTGAATGGTGAAGTGAAAACTCAATTTTTCTGTGAAGTATTCCATTTTCCTATGAAATAAAGTATATATAGCATGCAGGGTATGTATGGTGCATGCAGTATATGAGGTAAAACATATATTGTGCATGGCACTTTGGGTGAAACTGTCTATCATTAAGTATCTATCTATCTGTCTGTCTGTCTGTCTACACAGTATACTATATAATAAAGAAGCAATATCAGAAAAAAGGTCCATTACGCGCTATTAGAGACGTTAACCACTGAAGTGTGGTTGTGGATGCCAACAAAGGCACACATTTCAAAGTTCCCGGACAGTCTCTCGAGCGCTGGCACTGGTAAGAGACCTCTCTCTTACAACTTATTGTCAAGCTGAACTTGGCAACTCGGTGGCTCCAAATGGCAGGGACTCTTCGCAACTTCAGTACCCAGAAATCCTGCAACATGATGTCAGTAAACTGCACACAGCTCACTCATGTTTACCAAACCAGCTGGTCTGTGATGTGTTTTTTTTTTTGTTTTTTTTTAAAAAGGAAAAAGGAGCGCTCGCTGCTGTTAAGGAGACAGTTTTGTATTTCACTCTTAACCTTCAATTTATGTTCATGAATGTGGAAAAGTTTTCCTGCCATTTCCGTCCATGCCCAACACCAGAATATAATTTGGGCAATTTGGGTAAATATACGGTGTTTCAATTTGTGGGTGTGGGCTGCTCTTCTCTGCTGCAGCCCCACTTTGTGATTTAGTCTGAGAAGACAGGTGTATTTTTACATAACCATGTTGCCTAGTGCAGCTTTCAGTATAATTGAAATCATTCCTTTTTTTTTTCTTAAAGTAGATTTCATGTTGTGAAAATTGCCCCAAAAAATGTTGTGTCCGATGTGTGTGAAAGAAAACATGCTTGTACCCAAGATGCTCTTTGATGGGAAAAATAATCATCAGAGGCAAGCGGAAAAGAGAGCCACTTTTCTTGAACGCGGTGTGTTTGGGGGCCTCTTTTCCATGTAAGGCTGGCGCAAAGTAGAAAAAAAGTAGGGTGTCAAACTAGCCGACACGTTTCAGCTGCATCGGCCTCCATCAGGGGCCAGTCATCAACCGAGCCTTTCAAACAGAGAGGAGGCCGCATTCAAGTAAAGTGGCTCTCTTCTCCACCTGCATTTCAAACATTTCTTTCCCTAGAGTCCCCCCCAGTGTGTGTGGCAGGGGGGGGGTGGGTGTTTGCACCGATGTTACGCTGTAATCTAAATCCAAATCTGCTTCCGGAGTTCATTTTCCATTTTCTATCTCTATTAGAGGCGAGAGTCTTCCAGGGAATAGGTCGTCGGAGGAAGCACCTCATTAACCTTTGTGACACTCATTACAATGTGTGACTCCACTGTGTCACCAGGCAGTGAGGGGATTCCCGGGGAAGTCTCTGTCTCACACACACACACACACACACACACACACTCACACACACACTCTCTCTCCTCCACTTCATTCTCCATTTCTCTCTCTGGCTTTCTCTTTCTTTCTCTCTCGATCCCTTCCAGTTTATCATCGCCCTCACTTCCGTCGGTACTTTCTAACATCGGCATCATCTGAAGGGCGTTTGATACTGGGCATTTTTACACGTTTCATACTTGGATCGTTTACACAGCCGTGTTAAATGAGGACGCTCTGTACGATAAGGGGGTTGTAAGAGTTCATCGTGCACTCATCGCTTTTCATGTAAGTCATGAACCATTGTCCCAGGAAGCCCTTTTATCTCCTAAATAGTCAGCCAGACACTGAAAGGCAAAACAGATTGTCAGCAGTAAGCTCATGCTTTTTAATTTTATTTTTTTACCCCATTTCCTACGGCGTGGTGAATAAGCCTAATTAGTCTCGGGATCATGAAACTGAAACAAAAGCATGTTCAGCTTTTGAGGATAATGTCAGCTTTTTCACAAAGCTCCCAACTCAAACAGGGCAAAATAATATGGCATGTATATTTTTTTTATATTTCTTTCTCATTCCCTTCATCACAGCACCAGACGTTTAGACTATCCTTTTCTGAACACAATAGCATATTTTCCATGTACGTTTTATCCTGTTTTCTGTCTAGCTTGTTGGAGAAATAAACAAGACCCCTAATCCAGCTGGACCTCTGTGATCAGGCCCCCGCCAGCTCCCACTGGGCGCACCCAGCACCTCTACTACACACCGTAGACCCAAGTCAGTAATCCACTTGTAGGCAGAGTTTCAAGTCACATCTGCTATTTGAAATTGCTTCTGAGATAATTTGTGGGAAAAACGCATTACCAAGGAAATGAGTGCAGCACCTCAATCTTGTTCAGAGATGTCAATCAAAACGCCACGCCTCTACACTCTATAGAGTGGAGAGAAGAAATATTCACGGCTGTTCTGAGCGTATATTTCTTTGAAGCGTAGCAAAGCCTCACAGCAAGGAGGTTTCATCTCAGCTCTGGTCCTTTCTGTGTGGAGTTTGTTCTCCCGGGTATGGAAAATGAATGAATGAATCTCTGGACTACCTTCTGGTGAGGTGGTTAGATGGGAAATAGACCTACGTGCAGTAGAAGAGTGGAGTTGAGGTAGTAATGTAATGGCTCTGAGCCAAGCCATTTGGAAGTTGCATTATTCACATAAAAAAAGCAGGAGGTTACTCTAAAATCCCCCATGTCGGGGCCCCGTAATTGAACTCCAACTTTGGGCTCACATGACAGTGAATGTTTCCCCTGCCATTCATTTCTGGTGGGGCTGTAGTGGAGAACAGTGGAATGCAATATGGCATGAAAAATGAGCAGGGACAGGTTGAAGCCCAGGCTTTACTTAACGCCAGTCAACAACCTTGAGCTTGACTTGAGTTCAGTGCAGGCCAAAGTACTCAAGTGTGACCGATCAAACCGAGTCCACAGCAGAAATGCTTTACGTGGCATTCAGAATCAATGGCCAAATTAGAGTTACAATAGAAAGGGCAGTGGAGAAAGAGTCTAATCTGAGTCTGGCCAGTGAACCCCTAAGTAATTTCTGTCCTATCCAAAGGACGAGAAGTTTCTTTTTTACTATCCTACTCTCAGTCCCAATCAAACTATACAACTGCTTCTTAGCTCAAAAACATCGTGCTGCATCACAGGCAAAATATTAAATATATGAAGGACTGCTACTTTGAATTCTCTCCACTATTGAACTGTGTCTGCCCTTTTCAGTGTGAAGTAAATGAAGATGTTTTCAGCATAAAGAAATTGACAAGTCTTTTGCGTTTCCTCCTCTCTGATTTTCCTCTGAGATGAACAGCACCGTCTCTGCGTCTTTCTATATCGTTATACTTATCATTCTTTACATAACTCTGATTTGAAGGAGTTCAGTGAAAAGCTCCTCTCTCTCTATAATAACAAGTCCCTCGGAAAGCGACACCCGAGCGGAGAGCTTTTACTTTGTTAATTCACGAGAAGTTGTTTGATTAAGCCGCAAGGGCAAACATTGCGCAATATCTCCAAAGTGAAGAACCACTGTAAGAATGGCTTTTCAAATCGCCAGCAAATCAAAGGGCTATGTGGGAGGATTTTTAATCTGGGAACATGCACAGTATTATTATAAGGCATTACAAGTTGTAATTTAGCTGATGAGAACCCCACGGGGCCATTGTAGCTTCTTTTACTCTTTTAAACATTTTTTTTTTGGGCTGTGTATAATCTGTGTCAAACTCCACTCACTGACTGACATGACATCCATCAAATCCATCCAAAATCCACCCATTGATTCACTGATTGATCTTTCTGTTGAAAATCAATCAAGCAATCATTGGAAACCCAAGCGGGTACTGTTTTAAATCTGCTTTTACTTTTTAAATTGAGAGTGGGCGGTCTCCTCACCTTTGACATCTTTTAATATTTAGTCCCACAGTGGGAATGTAGTGGGGGAGGAGGAAACGAAAGACAGCTCTGGCGAGATTTGATCCTACTGTAGGGCGGTTGTGGAATATGTTTTTTTCCGGGGGGGGGGGGGGATTTATGACTGTCTGGGCAATTAAACCAAATCACAAAGGCAGCAAACAATTACTTTGGTGTATTCAAGCTACGTCAAGTGGGCGAGTGTTTGTTTTGACACTGGACTGTTGACTCCAGGGAAGAACCATTCCCAAAAGGCTGTGAAGTTCAAGAGGAAGAGATTTACAGACGTGTATGGTCACTCCCCTGACACATAGAACAGGAGCAATCACTGTATGAAAGCGATGGTGTGTATGTGTGTGTGTGCATGCCCATGTATGTGTGCACTTTTGTGTGTGTGTGTCTATATTTAGTGTATTTGTTTTGTCTGGGAGCATCTGTCAGAAGCTCTGAAGAAGCATCGCCGCTGACATGGCGCCTGTTCCCTGCCTTGCTGGCCACAGTGTACGTGCACACGCACACATGCACTGTACACACACACACACACACACACACATGCTCCTATAGACTACCTCCCTTTTTCTCCTCTCATCCTCTCCTTCCCCGTTTTATCATGCAGGCGTCTCTCTCTCTCTCTCGGCATGTGGGCTCCATGTGTCAGGGTGATGTGGAGTCAGCTTGAGTCGGGACTGCGGGACCGTGAGCCTCTTTTCCCTTCGCATTTGTTCCAGTACCCATCATCCCAGTGCCTCTGGCTCTACCCGGCCCATCCGCGACGCACCGCAGCCAAGGCCACCTTACCTAACCTTACACCAACCACCCCGTAGCTATCTGCACTGTATGGTGCAATGGCATAGGCCATCACAGCTCACTGCACTTCCAGGAAATGTGTGTGTGTGTGTGTGTGTGTGTGTGTGTGGGTTAAGTGCGCGTCTGTGTGTTTGCATTATGCAAGGTATTATCATATTGCCGTGCAAGGTAATATTTCATAAAGTACGAGAGTGCAGAGGAGTGTGATATCCTGTCCACCTCCCAGTGAGGAGGGAAACAGGGCGTAGAATGGATGGATGTGTGTTTGTTTGTGTGTGTTTATGTCTGCATCTGCGTTCGCGTGCGGAACAAAGTAAACAGTGCAGCCTTGGGTATGCTGCCGAAGCAAAGGTCAACAATTTTCCCAAGAATCGCAGCATCTCATAAATTGTGTTACTTTTTAAAGGAAACAGACGGGCCAGTTTTCCACCTCTCCGCCAATGTGATGCTTTTTTTTTTCCCCCGAACGAAGGGGAAAGCGTAATTCGTGCATGTTTGTGGAGACAGAGATTTAGCCGGCTGGTGTTTTCGTCTACCGATATGGTCTCCCCGAGTCGGAGGAAGAAAGCGAGAGCGGGTAAAAGAAAAGTTTCCGACGGGGGAAGGGGTGTGCCTTTATCTCGACTTTGTGTGAAAGCCTGGGCAGATTCTTAGCAAGGTTTTGATCTCTTTGCCAGCACTGTATTCAAGCTGCATGCATGAGACTCCAGCTGAGCAAGATAATTCTCTTGATGCTTCCTGTGAAGTGGGCCCACACAGGTCCGCCATAATGACAAAGCACAACTGAGGGACGGGACTGATTGAATTTCCAATTCCACGTTCCGAGTTTTTATCCTGTTATGTGTGTCTGCCCGTCTGGAGAATTAGGGCCACTCGCTTCACTACACGGGAATACAATCGCTGAATGATTGTATGATGCGATCTCCGCGCTATGCTGATGGATGATACGTACAGCCTGGACAACTCTCAGAGAGATAACTGCGCCCAGAGATAGAGGTAAAGTAGTAGTTGAGGGCCCGGCTTCCCTCGTTTGTCTTCCCCGCTCCACGTCCCTCTCAGCTTTACAGGCAAGAGGAAAAAAAAACCCACTAACATGCTTGAACTGCTTTGTGTGCACCTATTATGCTTGGACCTGTTTAGCTGTGCGGGTCTGTGAGCGTGACACACTGACACTGGGTTTGATTGGACGAGGGTCAGTCCCAGTGTGCACCCCGGGCAGGGTTAGTTCCTTTTTCCTTTGAGGCAAGCCAGTTGATTGCATTATAGCAAAATCAGTTGATGTCAGAAATGTGATGGCAGCCACTTCAATCAGTCGCTTGACTCATTGGCTCCCAATGCGGTCAAACAGAACAAGCGGGAATCACATTGTGTACTTTTCCGTCCCTGTACACAGTGGGAAAGGTCCGTTACGGGTTCTTGGAAGGCCGATACAAGACTGATATTTTTAGACTGAAGTCAACAGACAATATTGTGCAATCTATATTCCAATGTATAACTATATATATATGTGTGTGTGTGTTTACTTTCCCTCCCTGAAAGGAGTCAGAGGGGTCAGAAGGTCTATGCTACCATATCTGTCTCTGAGGGGAATGCTTTGTTTTAAGCATGGGGATACGGCTGAGAGGAACAAAGTAATAAAATTATGAAACAGAAAGTGTCGCTTTTAGCCCAGGGGAAGCAGAGTCGGGGTCAATTGCCTTTTGATGCAGCCAATTCAAACTGTTAACAGCGATTCATTTAGTAATTGCAGAGCAATTATTCTTAATTATTTTAATAGGTTAGACAAGACAACCTCTTGAACTCAAATTGATTTGAACCCAAGCCTGACGGAGGTAAAATATACATGGATAAAGGGACAAATTCCTAAAATTGACATCATATTATTGCCTTCTTGTAAATGAAACACAATTACGCAATATGATTCCTTTAGACATAAGACCAACACACATTTGTGGAGGCCTAAGATGTGCCTAAGAAGCATTGGTGCCTTGATCACACAGGAACACTGACTCATGTTTCATGTTGCTGGAAAAAAAAAAAAGTTTAAAAAAAATGTGTGTATCACCCATATTACAACTGCAGAGTCAAAAAGTAAGAGTTGGGAGGCAGGCAGGAGCGGGAGTGCTGCTCACTGGGGCGAGTCCCGCTCTAATCCTAACAAGGAAATATCGCCGCGTAAATATTGTCATGGTGTTCATACACCTAACCTCATTTTTACCAGGTCCTCGCTTGGAGAATGGGTTCACAGGATTTCCTTTTTCTGTGCAGAGTTCTAAAAAAGTACGGGAAGGAAAGACTCCGTACCTGCAGGCGATTTCTCACACATGGTCGAGAATAGAACCTAATGAGCTGCCAGACCTTGAGTGGGCAGAGAAGACTTACCTCTGGTAGTGGCAGGCTTTCCTCTCCACCAAAACTTCACACACCACAGCTGGGGTTCACCTCTCTCTTGATTCCAACGTCTTGAGACCTTGTGAATTCCCGACAGTATGAAATTGCAAACGCCATGAGAAGCTGGATTCAAGTAGTAAAAAAAAAAAAATGGGAAAAAAACGATGATGCCCATTGCCCAGAGGAGGCGTTAAGACCAAAACATTGCATACCAGGAAGAAATATATTTTTCAAGTATGTGTGGGAGTTTCACTGAAGTCATTTTCTCCTACACTCCTGCCACAAAGAACAACTAATCGCCGTTATTAAAAATGTGGGGGAAAACATATTCCCAGGAAAGTAATGCATGTACATCTAGGACTATAAAGGTGCAAAGGTGTTTGGATTGTGAAGGAGGAACCTGCAAACTGAAACTGCAAACCTGCAAGCTACCTTTTAACCGCTTACTGGGACAAACAGAAGTTTGACTGCAGCTGGACCTGCACCTCTTTAGGTCAGTGATTAAAAATAACCACCCTATAGCATCATATTTCACTCAGATTTGTTGTTGTTTTCTCACAATTTATTTTCAGTGCTGCGATTTGACATTCCCTGCAGGCTATGGGGGCCTTGTTCTTTTTTGACTGTGATCCATGGGCTCGCATTTTGAGCTGTGCTTCTGCCCACGGGATCTCTATGCCAAACCAGTCGGCCGATGACCATTGCCTGGGCACAAACCCAACAAGGCATCCCAGAGAAACAAGCAGTCTCTATAGCCGCTGTGCTGGAAGAGAATGTTAGGACACGAGTACATTATTTCTCAGGGAGTGCTGATTTAATTTTTACCGATTTATTTTTTGCATGGGAGTGGGAGTGGTTTAAAAACAAATGAAAGACATGAGCGTCAACAGAGCCTCTCAGTAAGTGTAAAATAAGGACACTTTAGGCGGGTGGCTGGTGGAAAGCTGAACTTAGTCACTCTTTGTGTGAGTAAGTTTCACTGTACGTGTGCAGAAATCGACCAGTATACCTCCGTAGCTGATGTCACTGTAGGAATAAGTGTAAAACTGCTTGAAGAGAGGTACACTACATGGCAAAAAGTACGTGGACACCTGCTCATTGAACATCATGGGTATTAATATGGAGTATTCCATTATATACATTAGAAGGGCTGTCCACATAGTTTTCGTCGTGTAGTGCAGTGGTTCTCAATCCAGTCCTCAAGGACCCCCTGTCCTGGAGGTTTTAGCTCCAGCTCTACTCAGGCACACCTGAACCAATTAGAGGCTTCACATTTTCATGATACCTTAATTGGTTCAGGTGTGCCTGATTAGAGCTGGAGCTAAAACCTCCAGGACAGGGGGTCCTTGAGGACTGGATTGAGAACCACTGTGCTAAG
>CABFOQ010054391.1:30368-55763 GCA_900660455.1 Gephyroberyx darwinii
TCTCATTAACTGGATATACCTGTAGTCAGCCTTTTGCACACCCTCTGATCTGCTGCCCGGGACAATACCCTCTTCACCCCTCTTTTCTTATTCCTCTCTCTCTCTCTCCCTCCCTCTCCCTCTCTCTCTTTCTTCTTCTCTCCCCGAATTGCTTTCTGGCTTGCTTGCTCTCTCTTCTCTCCCTCAAGAAAACATTAAAAAAAAAAGCTTGCTGCAAATTCACCAGAGCTCATCTAAAATTGTCACATCTTCCAAGACAAAGATGAGAGAACGGCACAGTTTGATTTGGCCCTTTGGAGGAGTCCACCACATGTCCACACATGTCTTTGGTTTACTTTAGTCTGTAGTAAGACCTGAGATCTGAGGGCAAGAGAGTTTTTGTTTGAGCGGTGGTTGAATAAAATCTAATAAATCCGTTCAACCCACATCAGAATGCAGGGCATCTACAAAAAGCATTTATCTCATGGGGCAGGCAAATTCAAAGTCAAATTGGGGAATATGACATTCATTTGAAGAAGAAAATGGGAGGAATTTGCATTTCACTTCATTGCCATTCCTGCCAGCCTTTGACAAGAAAGTCTTTAGTGATTCAAAATTAATGAAAGGCCTTTAAATGGAATTGGATGAACTGGTGGGGGCTGTTTTTATGACAGGGTACAGTATAGGGGGCTAACACTCTTAACCTGTTGTTCTGCATCAGATATTCATGGGGCATTACGTTTAAAAAAAAAAAAAAAAATCTATTTTCATCTATAATTCATGCTAATGTTGAAAGACACTTTGTTGTTACTGAGGAGTCAAATATGGTGTTCATTGTGATTTGTTAGGCCAGGAAATGTACTATTCTTCTTCTTTTTATTATTTACAGCAGTAGTATCCATATCTATCTATCTATCTATCTATCTATCTACCTATCTATACTAGACATTAATAGACATTAATAGACTTTAGTATTGGCAACCAAAGTAGGAGTTGTACCCATTAGTGTTTGTGTTTTGCTGTACCCAGTGAGCTGCACAGGACATTTATTTACTTCAAAGACCTACATGTACAGTGCTTTAGGTTGTTTACAATCTACAACTCAAAGCCTGTGTAAAGCCTACAAAGATCTTACAGAGCACATAAAAAAGGCAATAAATATATCACAAGCATGGCAGTTTATGCACACAACGACATATGGCAGTGGCGTATACGGGCAGTGCAATACAGGCCATTTAAACATACAATACAGCATAAAATGGGCCTTGAAAGCACAAACGCTTGTCACTGAAGCAGCACCCTGTAAAGAAACCTTTGCAGCAACCTTTATCCTGGCCACCATAGTTTATCTTTAACAACAGCAAAAGTCTATAAAAGTGCCTAACGGGCCATTTATAAGCCTTAAAAGCTACACTTTTAACAATTGTACCTTACTTCCACTGTGTTAGCCTTTTTTCTACTGAGCGTGTGCCATCTGAGACTCACATCGCATGCAGGACACTCCACATCGGGGCCAGAGCGGTGTTGATTATGCACAGAAAAAGCTTTCCCTTGTTATAAATTAAGGATGCAAATGCAAACACCGCCAGCTGGCCCAAAGTGATCATCGCGCACTGGTCGTCAAGACCCCGAGCAGCTGCCCCCTCTTTCCTAGACCGGCGAGAGCAAGCGGCGCTGTGTCAGCAACAATAAAGAGGAGCAAAGCAGCAAGTCACATGTTGTGCCATGAAAATGGTATGGCAGTCTGTTGGAGGGTGTCTCTGTAACGGTGCACGAAGCTTATCAGTGTAAAAACTTTGAATGCATGAAGGATTGTATTAAAGCTGCACTCGGAAAAAAATCTTTTATCTGGGGCTGCAACAGAGAACAGCGTCCCATCCAACGCTGAATCGAGACGAGATTTGCTTCATTTGCCCCAAAACAATTTCATGTGTTGGTTGAGGTCAGGCAATCTTCTCAGTACACAGGAAGTAACAAAATGAAACGTAAGCGCAAAATACAAAACCTTCTCCTAAACAGCACTGCCCCAGTCCCCGAATGCCACTAAGAAGAAGAAATGTAGGCGTGGGGGAGTGTGCAATTTACTGATGCCACTTTACATGATGTCTGGGTAATGAAGTCCTTCAAACTTTCAACAATGAAAACTTTTATCCCTCGCCATCACTTGGGGTCGCCAAAGTGCAAAGTTGGCCTAGCGCAGCTTAAACATTTTTCATATTGTGGATGAACCTTGACGACTTGTGTTATTCAACAGTGTACCTGCAGGTACACACTCTTGCTCTCTCTCTAGCTGTCACACACATACGCTCACACACACAATTGCAATGTTGCTGCCAGTGCAGAAAGCCGAGTTTCTATTGTTCAGAGCACAAGGAAAAAACTCCCACACGCAAATCAGCTCTTACAATAAACAAACTAGAGGTATATTGTGTGAGTGGTAGTATTCATATTTTGCTTCCTCCTCTCTCCTTCTTTTGTTTTCCCTCACCATCACAAAAGACTCATCTTGGTCATTTTCTTGGTTGCTAAATGATAAATAGAAAACATGTGAAAGTCTCCTTCATGGCATTGTAAGCAATATTATATTATTATTATTATTATTATATTACAATGTATAATATATATAACATTATATATATTATTTAATAAATCAATGGTCCCTGCAAACTCAAACTAGACACACCACAGTACCAACCACAACACACCTGTAACCAGTTCAGGGAGTGAATCCTCTTGCACTAGGCATCTTCGCACTTTGATAACTGTTTGAATTTTCGAAAAGCTTGGAGGACTTCCTTACCCAGAGATTATGTAACTTACATTAGAAAACTCGGTGGCTGGCGAGGGCGGTGAAGAAGCTCAGCCATCATTGGCGATTCCAACTTTCTCCGGACGGAGCGCTCGCTCGCTGCTGTTTGGGGAAAGCTTTCTATTTTGCTCTTAGATTGAACACTTCCTGTGCTCCGAGACGATGTCCTGTCCATGTCCGTACCTGACACCAGAATCGTATTTGGGCAAATAGGATGAATCTACAGCATCTCAATCTGGAGCGTTCTTCTCTATTACAGCCCCAATTTGTGATAAGATTGGTGCATTTTTACAATAATATTCCCTAGAGCAGCTTTAAACGTTCAAAAACTGTAAAAAGTCTGTCACCATTAAAATGTCTTTATATCCAAAAAATCATTTTGTATGAATGTTCTATTATTACATATTACTCTTAATTCACATTTTGAATTGAGACTGATTGAATTGAAATGGAAGTGATTTGATCCCAACCCTGCTGGACAAATGCACTGCCCCTGCACTACTAATCAGCAAAATTACATTTCACACTTTTCAGAAAAGGTGTCCTGCTGTTTGTTGTGGCCTTGTTGGAATATTTCTCCACAAGCGACAGTTACAAGGTTACTAATAGAAAGATGAGGAGATCTCCTGCTGAGATCAGGCACAGCGTTCCAATTTTTGTTTGCCTCTAACAAAGTGACGCCAACACACTTTCACAGTGTATTACAGTGATTGTGACTGGTGTTGTGTTGAACAGGAACACCCCATTCTGCATTTAAAACACCTCAGGTCTTTTGTGATTGCCACAGTTAATGGTTAATGGCTGATTTCATTCCTAGAAGCTTTTGTTTTTTTTCTGGCACCAAAAATATACTCAAAGGACAGGGGACAGGTTGCTGATTCAAATCCTCAGGCTGTCTGGGATAATGTGGCATGGGAAAGTGAATGAGTTACTTACACTTTTCTAACTGTCAACAACTCTTGAGCAGTTAACTCCCAGTTGTTCTGGTGGACCTGCCCAGTGGCCCACTAGCAGAAGACTGGGTTGTGCTGGGCAACGTCTAGTTGTTAATGCAATGTGAATGGATATGAAGCAGGGCTGTGCTGAAAAAGAGCATGTAAGTTCCTGGATAAATAAAGTTTTTAAAAAAAAAACAGTTTGCCTTGCAAGACATAGAAAGTCGTTGAACTATATTTGGTTTATTTCTTTCCTTGATGCATTACACTTTATTATATTTCTTTTTTCTGTGGGTCCTTTTTTGTCCTATGTATTCATGTCCTTGCACTCCATGGTTTCACCCCAGCCCCACCTAAACTGCCAATTTCCATCATGTTTCTATTCATGGTGCGAAAAAATGGGTTTGAAAAACCCAGATAACATGGTGGGTGGCTAAAACACGCAACAGCATGAAAGCAACCTAGATATTGCAAAACAAAGCACTTATAAAGCATATTGGTAGATATAATAATTGTGGGCAGACAATCATAGGAAAATAAACACCCTGGAGACAATGATTCACAAGCGACTTTTACAGGAAATAGATGCAGTGAGTTGCAGGACTAAGCCAGAAAACAACTACACTAGCAGGGTCTACACTGGTCCCCATAAAAAAAAAGACTATTTATAGCTCATCAGTGGTCTCTTTATGCCTATTTTGCAATGCTGTCATGCCACGTCAACTTTTACTTATATTGTTGTGCCCAAAGTTGGAAATGGCAAAGGTTTATCACATTGTAATGCTAATAGTGATGGGGAAGAGGAGTCAGGGGTGCAGCATCACTGTGTGTATCTATGTTGAAGGGCAATATTTCCATCAGCAGAGAAAAGGTTTTTGCTCCACGAAAAGGTACATGACCACAATGAAAAAAAGAAAATTGAATATAGATATAAATAAAATATAAAATATTGGTCACAGTTGCCCGTCTGTGCTGTCTGTGTATCATGGCTTTGAACATTCAGAACCAACTCCCCATTTCATTTCCTTGACCTAAGATACGAGACAGAGTATAATAGAAGAAATAACTTACTGTGCCTCATCTGTAGAAGTGTTTGTATTTATCTTCAATTCCATCATTCAATCACTTCAAAGAACATGATAAAAACAAATGAAAATGATGCTTATCGGATTTGTGGCCTGGGCGATGGTAGAAATTAGTTTTAGCTTTGGGAATATCACAGAAAATTGGAGAAAAATTGAAGTAAACCACTGATTTTGACACCAAGATACCTTTATTCCTAAAATCCCAGCTATGGCTCAGATTTAGTCGCAAGCACATTTGTGCATAAGGGAGATTTTAGAAACAAGGCCCGCTGTGCACAAATTTGGATGTTATTCTGGGCGGACAGGCTTATTCATATAGACATCTAGAGGCTATTGACGGGGGCAGACCGGCTGAACTCAAGGGCAAGACATCTGAATCAAAACGAAAAGGTCAGTGGTTTGATACCCAAACACCAAAGGGAGGCTCTCAGCTGGAGTGGGGAGCCTGGAGGTTTGGAGTGTGGCTGCTGATGTGCACTTGAAGTGAAGCATTTAACCCGGGGGGCCACCATGCTAGAGCTGACCATGCCCTCAGACATCCAGGAGGACATACATATATTCGGAGGCTGAATGTGCGTGTTTGTGCGGGCGTGCGCTCATAATATCAATGAATACCAGGTAAAAAAAACTGCTTGAAACCACGTTTAGTTGGAGTTTCAGCAAAGATTGCCCTTTGCAGGCCAAACAATCAATATTGTATATCATTGTGAATTCCGCAACCACTGAATAACCAGTGAATACAAAACATGCCCCATGCGTACCCAGGAAGAGCTGAATATATGTATGTGACTATATGGAATCCTTAGACTAGGACATGTGACTGCGAAGACATGTATTTGCAGTGACAGTTGCGGGGAAGGAGGGAGGATTGGGAGGGACAAACACAAACTCACCCCTGGGAGATGCCCAGCACAACCGCAGTCTGAACAGTTCCACCGGCAAAGTTGGGGGGTTGAGTGTCCTTCTCAAGCGCGAGTGCTCGGTCACCCTCCTCATCCAGATTCTCCCAGCTGGTCTGAAGAGACTTCCTTCAGGGTCAGAAATTCTCCTCTCCATCCTTCTTCTATGCCACCACTGCCTCCAGTTATCAATTATACCTTGAAGGGACTTGCTGACTAATCTCAGATCAGCATTCCTACTCTGAAAAGCCTGATACATACGGGGCCTCGGTGCTTCAATTTTACAGAGGAAAAAAACTACGTCACGCTCTGCATTGAAATGAAGTTTTAAATTAGATTAGGACTAATTATAAGATACGATGCAAGCAATGGAATGTAAATATAGCATCACGATGATTTCTAAAGGAGGAGAGGAGGTAAGAGGAGACGATTGTGTCTCCGGTAACAAGCATGCATGCTCGTACACACATGAACTTACACACAGACACGCGTTTAAGTCCAACACAAACGCACAGTTACAGACACAGGTGTTAAATCGGAGGAGAGTCTGTGGGGAGCCTGTTGAAACAAATTAGCTTCATAAGTGTATCAGCAGTCAACGCTAATATGCTGCCGATACAAATGGCTCATTGACGCAATTAACTCAGCGACTGTGTCAGCTTTCAGAGGCCCTGTTTTGTGTTGCCTGGGAGTCACGATACTCCACACTGAAGGGGCTGTGCATCTCAGATAACATTAAAAAAAAAACACATTTAAGGAACACAACTTTGGTGTCTATCGCTAGAATGAGAAGCCATATTCCATCAGTCATCAAGCCATCAGTAGTGAAATCAAATTATTGAAACAAATGATGCCATTGATTTTGAAGGAAATCAGATAATTAAATAGACAATGTAACAATATAATGGACCTTTTATTGCTATTGAAAAATGGTTGTCATGGATAGTTTTTTCCTAAAATTAATATACTCATGCACATTTCTCATGTCTGTCAATAAATGCTCATAATTGTAAACCTAGCCTCTCATGATTGAACTAAGGCAAAACAGCAGGGGCGGTACCCTACAAAAAGAAACAAAATACAATAATTACTGTAGTCTGAAATTGACTTCCCTGATTACCCTTTATGTAAAGGATGCAGATAGATTAACGCTTTCATTTCATTTTGGGTGTACTCCTCTCCCTGCATTGCTTTTCACGCAGGTTCTAAAGAAAAGCTGAAGTGAAATTACATCGATCGTAGTTTCTCAATCACTCTCCACTGACAACCCGTAAGCTAAGCAGTGGCTATTCTGTGACATGCAAAACCCCCCTTCTCTCAGCCTGTTGAAAGTAATCACTAATGGATGCTCTTTTTGGTTCGCCAGTGATTTATTTGCCCGTTTAGTTTCCTTTTCAGATTAACCCTTGGGTGAGATGAGCACAAGGGTTTCCATTGATGAAACGATCCTCGCCGATCAATTCCCAGGCTTTTAATGTGATAAATGGTAGTGATGGAAGGATGGATGGCATTGAAGTAATAATAATATATTGATATATTTTCATATGTCTGTTTTGCTACTCTCTATCGCTAATTGGTATAACACAATAGTGATTTAACCACTAGCCAGTTCATGAAAGCTTTTCCATTTGCTGTTGTACACAGTGTCTGGTAGGTCTTGCACACAGGAAATAGGAAATAGAAGAAGAACTGGGCAGTTAGCATGAGCAGCGATAGCCACCATGGCTGAACAGACAAAGAAAAGAGCGCCTCCTGCAGAAACCAAAAACTTCATCAACAGAAAATCCAAGGGGAAAGACACCACAGTACTGGACACACTGTTTGATTGACAGGTCATCTCTGTGAAGTGCAGTGAGAAACACCACAGTGATGAGCACTGAGCACCAAAGATGGAGACTAAATAAAAAAGGAGAATGCCGAGGATTACCAATTTAAATTGGCTCAGGGTGGTTTGACTGTAGGAACGGTTTGTCTGAGAAAGTTGCTGCAGACTCAGGTATAACAATGATTCATGGATGAGACGGCTTCTGACCCGAAATGAGAAATATAATTATACAAGCTGTGAGAAGTTGCTCCCATTATCCGACAACCACTAAAGTAAAACTTTCTGAGATGAAAAACATAGTGGCACAGTGTTTGTTGGATAATAGCCCCTGGATCTCCCCTTTTCTTTCACTATTTGTGTTAATTTAAGAAGGCAGCTGTTGCCAAATCTCTATCATCCTCTATGTCCCTGTATTGCAAAAACACCCTCTGGATATTGTTGACCTTAGAGTTTTTAAGCACTGCAGTGTGTTTAACTCCTTTCTTCTAATGCAATAGTGTCTGTGTCCAGTCTCCCTGATGTTACGGCCAGTATTTATCAACCTAGAGAATAATCTGCAATAGAGAGTTCCACCTTTCTTTGCACAGTCTATGTTTCAATTACAACAAGGCCTACAAGCCCCTTGTTAACCTTTCCCATCCCCCTCGTCAAAATCTCCCATTCATAATTGAATCTAATAGGTAGCGTAATGAATTAGGGATTACAGCTTTCACCTAGATTCACCGGGCCAGTCTCTTTCAGAACCAGAGTGGCGGGGTTCTTTGGTGCACTCAGTGTATTTCCTTTTGTTTTTTCAAATTTTGTGTATGTTGTATATCAGAGTGACTGCTCAAAACCTACATAAGTGGAATGTCCTTGACCACAAGGCTCTCGAGCACAGCACATTAATTTTCAACCTCCCTTTGTGCTGTAAAGCGATCCAGTAGTGGATGTAGTGCGAGGGCCGATAGAGGCTGCCAATCCTCTTGATGATAGTCTTGTTTGTTTATGGTAATTGCACTAATTAATAAAAATTAATGTGGTAATTATTTATTAATGCTAATATTTTATACCGAGCACCTTTTAATTGTTGCTGTCACTATGAACAATTGTATGCAATTTCAAAACAAAAAGGAAGAAAAATTTAAAATGAAACTTAAACAGGTATAGGTTCTAGGCAGCAGCATATTACTCTCTTTTTATGGTGTTAACATGACTACTCAGTCTCAGCGAGAGAGAGAGAGAGGAAAAAAGAGAGTTAGAGAGTGAGCAACCAAAGTGGGATTGAGAGGGAGACAGGAAAACTGCAGTCCTGCTCTGGGGACTCTTTGGAGTCTAAAACAGTTCAGTCTCTTTGAAGGCAAGCCAATAGGAATCTGTGCCACACAAGTGATTCCTTTTTAAAGTGATGGGGAGATTCCTTCTCACCTTCCTGGCTCGGTATTTGTGCACTTTTGGTGTAAATGTTCCTTAGAAGCCTTTTGGGAGATCTCTTCCAGTGCTAATTAACTGTAACAGGGTCTCAGCGGTGTCGTGGGGAATTGTTAAACCACCTTGGAGCATTGAAATCATTGGGTAGATAATCACATGTATGTATTTATATGGGGTAGAACAGACCGATGCTACCAGTCTCTCCTATTGCCTATCAGCACTACAAAGTTACTAACTCTATCTATTTGATAATCCATTGATAGTAGAGACAGACTATATGTAATAGTCATGAGTGGTAGTTAACTACCATAATCTAGTAATAATAACTTCAACAATACCCAACCAGGAGACATTTTTGCCTAGATTACACTGCAAATGCCTTACCTCCAGCCAACTCAACACCTTAACCACCTTGTAAAGCTGGAGGTCACCTCTTATATGTGCAAGGCACTGGATTTGTTGCAGTCGTCAGAACTGGCTAAGACATTTTTCACATTCATTCACTTAAACATTTCTGCCTTTTGTGCCAAAATCCCTGCAGGAAATCGGAATATATCAGAAAATAGGGCAGTGGATATATCCTATAAATAGTGCGGTATGGGGCTTTGTGTTAGCTTCTTTTGATTTGACGCTAGCAGTGGTAGCTGTTTTGATGTGAGCAGAGACTGCTGTCTGTATCCGCGCAAATTAGGACAGATATATTTGCAGGAATGGATGTGTCATTAAACACAATGACTCCATTTGATTGGAGCTAATTCTGACCTAATTTGATGATGTGTGCTTGCCATGTGCATCTTAGCATAGGGCCGCACTGGTGTTAATTGCTGTTAACACCCATGTTAACTTATTGATACAGAGACCTGTGACAAGAAACCTACTAGTTATTCTCATTAGAAGAACCAGCTAGTCGATTTGTTTTGACACTGTGGTTTCTGTATCTGATGTGTTTTCTGGAACATGCGGAGGGGAGGAGTTGATTTCTTTCGACGTGTCTTCACAAGAAAGTAGAACAAATTTAATCTGGGCGGGGAAAGAGAACGAATATGCTCTTCCCTCTCTCAATAACTGCTCTTTTGAGAGACTTGCATGGTTTTGTCTGCATCTATTTCTTACCAAAAGATTATGTCTGTGTCATTTGTCATTGTTGCTCAATTTCCGTTGCACTACTGAATACGTCTTCACCCATATGGCACACTGCTGCCTCTAGGTAACATACCAATTTTGGGTCTAGTACGCACACACAGGCCATCTTGAACCATGACATAATGTTTTATGAGGATGGTGGGATCCTAAAGAAATTAAATACATTAATTAGTCATGACTCCCTGGCTCCCATTTCTGCTGCCTTCAGCATGTTGCAGCTCTCCAAATATTGTCCAGAAAAGGCATTTTTCTGTCACGTTTGATCAACTGTAAAAATACACTCACAACTGTAGGTTAGTGGAGATGTATTTTGAAACATTTCATCATTTTTATACATACACATAAAATGGAATAATGCTAAAATGTGCATGTTCCCTCAAAGCAACAACGTACAATGGGATCTCAACCACAATGCTATTTTGTATTCAAGTATAATAGTTATAAGTAGTCAACGTAATTCAAACATTTCTGCATCATTTCTATAATTGAATATTACATGCACACATATTTTGCATGGTCTCTATGAAGATAAAGCTTGCATGTATTTACATCAGCTAATCTTTCATTGAGAGAATGAATGCTGCAAGGTGGAAGGATAGAAAAAGGCAGTGTCTGCACTTCCAGCTGAAGAATAGGATCGAATAGAATAGGATTTAGTGGTGAGGGAAGACAATGAGGTGGAAGCAAATAGAGAAGGAGAAAGTGAGAGTGCAGACGAGGAGAGTCAGGACAAAGGTGAAGAGATGGGAATCATCAGCGAGAGAGGATGGGGCGGTAATTACACATTTGCACCATCTTCACCAGGTTGTTGTCTACAAGCACCAATCCCATGATCTTATGGAGGCTTCGTAAGCAGATCACGGTTGACGCACGATCACGGATTGTGATAATGAAAAAGGTATGAATGCTTTCTGCGGGCCACATATGAGTCAGAACGTATTACAAAGCAAATGACTGGCAATTGATGATGGCAATTTTCCTGATGTGATGCCAGAGTGGTGCACACATTCTTATATTGTGATTATGATGTGCTCATGATGCCTCACAATGTCCTTCAGGTGATCATTTTGTGTGAGAATTTAGCAATGATACTGAGCAGTCTTGCTAGTTTGCAACTAACAAGGTCAGTTGTGCAGTGAGAAGAGAATAGCAACGCAAGAAAACAAATTCCTTTGTGGGAAACTGACATCTTCAGTGATGGTTATTTCTTTTGTTCTTGGTCATTTTGTCTTTTTTTTTGTTTTACTTTTGTTGTTGTTGTGTTATTCAATAGCCTTGTTTCCATATCACAAGTCAACATGATTGTAAGCAAGTCATTGTGCCCAAGGATTACCAATGTAAGCTGTCATGCTCAGCTGCACTGCAGATGTGCCTTTGCTTTGCTAAACCTTTTATAATTGCATTTTTATTTATGGAACTTGCGACTATTACTGAGCAGAAATTGGATCGCGGTCGTGGCTCGGTATATACCCTGTGCATGCATGCAATACTTCGCAACTATCAATTATGAAGCAGAAAAATGAATTAGTTTGATTACTCTGAATTCCCTTTGCTCATATGATTTATCATGGGAAAATACTGAGGATCACGTTAGTTAAGTGCCGTCCATGATATCTAGAATGGCGGAAACAAAATCTCAGAGTTACTTTAATGGGCGAGACAATTGGACGTAATGAAAATAATGCGATCGTTCTGACAACTGCCTGTAACCAGCACTTCAAATAGTTAGCCACAGTTAGATTCTTCTACTTTTACTGCATGTTTGCTGAACTACTGCAAGCAAAAGACACAAAGAGAGCTTGATTTGAAGCAAGGAGGCTACTTCCATATTGGTAGAGCAGTATAAGGTCAGTTATGCCATGCTAGGTGTGACCACTACATAGCCTATACCTCAGCGCCCTTACAATAAAGACTCAACAAATGGCACCAATGGAGATGGCAATTTCTACCGCTGAGTCTCCCACTGTGGATCTAAGAGCCCCTTAACAGCGGCATGCCCTGCAGGTCATCTTGATGAGCAAACATTAGTGAGGTATTAGCGAGTGCACCATGTCGCAGCCAGCTATAATGAGCTACATTGCCTGCAGAGCTCTGTCTCCCTGTCATGCCATGGCATGCAGATATATTTGGCTTATTAATAAGTTAGGGATAACAGACACATTTAGCATGTAAATAGGATGCTGATACCGTTTGTCTGTGGGCTTAAAGGATCGGCTTCACATAAATACGAGCAGATTTTTCTGTTAATATGATAACCTTGGACAGGCAGTTATTATTACATTCACTTAGGTATGTGTAACAAAAATGAAAAGAGCTCGGGGGAGTCTGAGGCTGGAACTGTTTCATTTGAGCTTCAATATAAGTAATGCAGGGGTCACGGTTGGGGCCCTTTCAATTGAATCAATTCAAGACATGAATCAAAACTACTATATATACGTATTGATGATAGAGCAATAATAATTTGGATTATTTCTTTATTAGATGAAAGAACCTTTTCGACAGTGAAGCTCAAACTTTCAGAAAAATCCACTCTGTGAATGAGCTGAATTGGCAATAAATTAGCCTCAACGTTGGCTGGGGTTCTAATAAAGTGCCATTAGAAAAAGATATGTCAAAAAATGCTAATGATTCCATGCTCCACATTACTTACCACTATGGCCTGAGGGAGTAGTTTAATATGAGAGCGGATAAAATACATACTCCACTTGGAGCCGCCCAGTACAACCAGTTTTGTCCTTCCGGCGAGTGAGCCGCTCCACTCGAGCGTTTGCCTTGTTCAGCTGCACGTTGATGGGAAAGAAAAAAAAAGCCGTATTTCGCTTCAGTGGAGCATTTTCATTTTTTAAATTCAGGATTTCTTTCCCAAGTTGCCTGATAACTATAAACAAAGTACAAACAAAATGTCCTGCTGAAAAGTTGGATGCAGCACACATAATGATTTAATATTGCCTGGGTCTAATTTGTATTGTTAGTAAATGTGTGACTGCAATATTTAGAAAGAAAAAAGAAAAATGAAAGGAACAAAGTAATGCTCACAGCAGTCAAGATCGATGATTCATTTAATGGAATCCTATGGGAAGGGCTATGTGCACCAAATAGCATCATTACAATTTCCTGCCAAAGTATTAATTTATGGGATGAGCAAGCTCTTTTGTTTGTCTCCTTCTCAGGTTTTCAGAGCTGGTCATGGGATTTGAACCGGCAACCTCATCATTCGGTAACCACATCCCATTTAGCGCCTGGCAAATCTACAACATACCAATAAAACACCAACGTCAGAGAAGACTTTCCTCCCTCCCTTGAAAAAGGAAATATTGAATATTCCATCTTCTGTGTAGCTATTGTGTTAAAACCTTTGTCTGTGCTGAATCTTTTCCATTGTAATAGGACAAAGCAAACATAACTCCATAATAATTCATTATCATCGTATAGCAATGTGGGAACAAAGCGTAGGAGAAATAGAGGGTGGAGGAGAGAGAGAGAGAGAGAGAGAGAGAGAGAGAGGGAGAGGGAGAGTACAAAGTTGTAGACAGATGGCACGACCATGCCGGCATTTTCTACAATTCCATCACACAAAAACGATCGTGACATTTCTCAGACGCCGCAAATTGAAACATCACCGGTGTACGGTCTCCTCCCGGCTAAGGGGGGGATTGGCTACGGCAATATTGGAGGTGATGTCATTTATTTATACAGAGCCGCTCAGAAAGCTAAAAGGTCATGTACTTTTGAATCAACAATACACAATGGGTTCATGACTCGGGTGTAGTTGCCCACTCCCGTTTCTCCCATCTACTGAATACAGTTTTGCTACTGAAAAGAAAAGGTTTGGGAAAGATAGGGACAAAAAACCCACTATCATTTTTACCATGCTACATTTTCTGACTGCTGATATTTCCACATCTCTCTGTGGGGTTGATTTATTTATTATTTTTATTTCCTTGCTTGATTATTTATTTGTTGATTTGAATTATTTATGGGGTTTGGATAGAGCCTGTATCCCTGGTCCTGGTGAACCATGGTAACAAAATACTATCTGACTGTGTGCACAAGTGCACAGCTGAGGAACATGTGGACCAGCGCCTCGCCAGCGCCTCATGGCTTGTTTCCAGTCAGACTGTGACTGTGACTTTATTCCCAACTGCCTAAATACCTGCGCTATAATGGACTGTCTCAGAAATCTAAAGGATCCCTGGGTATTGTTTTGATCCACTTTTCTCATACATTTAAGGTTGTGTTTCATTTTGTTTGTGGCCATACAAATCATGTCAGCTTTGTTCCACTCTTTATTATGAGAATGTGCTCTAATCCTTTATATGTGCATCGGCTCCCTCAATTTTGAGTAGTGGACCCTGATAGTGGACATTGATATATGACAGCCTTTCTCCTTGTGTTTGCTCTGGCTCTTCACTATGGTGTTCTGCATGAATCTGAAACAGGATGGTGCACTGATAGCATGCTCAGCAAAACCCCTCATCTGGATAAATAAAGGTTTTCATTTCAAGGTTAAAAAAAGTTGCTTTGGATAAGAGCATTAGCTCAACGCCTAAAATGTAAATGTGAATGTACAGCATACTATGGGCTGGCACCAGAATCCGAGTGCAGTTTAATATGGACAGCTTTTCATGCAAATGTACCAGTCCACTCAATCACATGGGCGTCCTTGGAGATATTATCTTGAATCTGCACATTAAGCATGTGTCAAGGTTGGCTAAAGCATAATTTCAGGCATGCCATCGATTCCTATCTGTTTCAGACATATCTTGATTGATTGTGTGTCATTTCTGTCAGTAATATAGGAACATTTATCAATATGTTGTGTATGTGGAGTTCTGTAAGACACGAAATACAGGGCGAGCCTGAGATTTTTCAGATCATGAAAAATTCATGTCAAGTTTCTTTTTTTAAAACCCAGCGTCATGTACATGCAACTCTTGAAGCTGTTTGACTACTATTTTGACAGCAAAATGTCAATATATTTTTAAAATATATTTTGTCTGATTGTATATTGCCTTAATTAAGCCCCGTGTAAGACTGATCTAATGCCATGCACCTTAAATGGTGTCATATTTCACGTGTCAAATATTCATGAATACAGAGGTTAGCGGTTTGCTTTTGAGAATCGTGTGTGGAATCTTGATGAGTCAAGGTTAAAGTTAAGGCCGGCCTTCATGGAAATCCACATTGGTTTTATTAAGTAGTCCAAACACTCAAACTCACAAAACAGCACCAGGCTAATGCTAATACAAGAATCTGACCAAAGAGAAGATTACACAGATTATATACAGCACACTCAGAGGCATGCATGCTGTATGTAACACCACCAAAAGGATATACCTGTCACTCATTATATAATAAATCTTTGTTGGTATCATCATCATTGTGGCAGGCTGTCGCTGCCCCAGAGAAAAACTTTGAAACCTCTGAAATGAAGTCAAACACATTCTGTGTAGAGCTCCACAAATAGAGCTTTTTTGCATCGGCTGGAGGAGAGGGCTGTGGGCAAATTGCTTAGGTTAATGAATTTGTGAATTATTCATGTTAGGTCTAAGTGAAATGGGGGCGTCTGAGTAATCTGGCCGATAGTGGTAGTCGTGGTACTTGAGATTTCTTTTTTTTTTTAATCACTAGATGTGAGGCATGTACTCAAAACTAAAACCTCAACTACCTGATGTGAAACAAGGAGCATTCATCTTTCCTTCTTTCTTTCTTTTTTCAGTTTACCCATATATGGCAACAGTTGCAGTCTAGCTTCCAGCCCTCCAGTTCTGTTCTTAGAACATTTTCTTCCAGCACTAAAGCTTTATTATAAACTTTTTTTCATATTTGTGAGGTTCAAAATTCCTTCCTAATACTACGTATCGAGCAGCTTCACACTGTACAACCTCAAAAGTGAGCCAGACAAATATTGCTCTTCAATGGCTTCGCTAGCTGCAGCAAACTGACTGTGGAGTGGTTTTAAACAGCACATTTTCAGTGGAGTTCCTCTTTTCTTGCAATGCCTGATTTGAGAGCAAAGGGAGTTAATTTGGGGAAATATGACTGTAATTAGTTTTCTTGAGAGTTTTTGGTGGATTTTGAATGTCAAGTGAAGGGCTCCTCCTGTACAGTAGGGGGGCGCAACACGAATAACATAACTACGAGTAGAAAAAATGTTCAGTTACTCAAAAGCATTCATCTCATTGTTTTAGGAGAGATTTTCACCACAACAGAAAGCTTTTGCATCCTTTTTGGCTACACCCCCCCACAGTCTAAGAAAAAAAAACTACACGATCTTGCATAAATCACCTATCCGAAGACATTGCCTCTTCCCCTGTGCGGTGTTAACTTCAATGGGGTCAGAAACACAATTACCTCATCTCCCGCTGAAATATAATCTGGAACTGTAAAGAAAAATGAAAGGGAGCGAGAGAGAGGTTGGTGGTGGTGGAGGGGGAAAGGAGCGAGCACAGAAGAGGGCAGGTGTAAGGGAGATAAGGAATGTTAGCTGTGCTCATGAGATGATGATTCAGAAAAAGAAAGGGTAGGGAACAGAGTTCAAATGGGCTGAGCTTTCAAACAGCACCTTAATCATTGGCACAGTGTATAGCCTCTTATGGTTTGCCAAAACCTCTGCAGCAGGAGAGGATGATTCCTGCATATAAAACTGGGGAAGAGAGGTCCTAATAAAGTTATATCGCTGCAGAAATGCATCATACAGACGTGATCATACAACATTTTGACAGAAAGTGACAACATTTTAAGGAGTGCACTATATAGGATCCATCTATTTCCCTTGGAAAACAACATTTTGAGTCTATGACCACAATGTGTAATAGGTGCATTCATACTACTTTTCTAACAGTAGCAAAAGCAACACATCTTGTTGTCCTTACATCACACATCTTGGTTTCTGTGAAAGCTTCATTTTGATTGGCTGAACATTAAAGATGCAAAATTTAAGTTGCACTTTAGAGTTCTGCGCGACTGGTCAATTGCACTGGGTGAATGAAGCTCAACTATTATAAGTAATTAACAAATCCAGTCAGTCTAAAAACATCGAAGGCATCCTCCGGGATGTCAAGTTAGACAGCATTACAAACGCAAAGCTTTTTATCTTTTAATTGCATGCAACATCATTTTGCAAATCTGTCTCTCATGAAAATGTGAAACTTTTTGAGACCAAGCACTGAATTCACCACACTGGGTGCTAACAGTGTTGGGCTCATTACTCAAAAAATGTAATATTGTTTCTTGTTTCAAAAGTAATATTGGATTACTTATTACTCCCTGGAAGAAGTAATTTGTTCCAGTGGCTGAATGTAAACATACCCATTTTAATCAAGCTAGCTAGCTAGCTAGCGCAGTGTGCGGTGCGTGATATGTCCTTTATTTATGATGAAAACAAATCTGGGGATGGAGATTAAACCTAAATGTAATATGAAGAGGTGATAACAAAAGATGTAAAAATTTATTTGATTGGTAACTCTAATATTATTACAGTACTCGTTACTGAGGAAAGTAATAATATGACTGTAACTGGTGACATTTAATAGGTAAATCTAAATAGAGACAAAATAGACAGGTGCCCACTTCACTATCAACTCCAGTGGATATATTAAACCAATTAATTAAAGGTGCTATGTGTAGCTTTTTAACGTCAATGATCATTACCACATTAGTATAACTACTGTAAATAAACAGAACCATTGCTGAGAAGAATGGTAGCCTCTACAATGCACATTATATTATACATTACATTATATACAGGTGGAAAATCTGTTGGATTGCTTTATTGCTTTGTGGGCGGGGTTCACCAAGTATCTCTTCAAGTGTCTCCTGAAATTATCGCTTCATGATATCCTTTGGAAATTTTCAAGATTTGTCACGAAACTGTGCGTTAAGTGTGACGTGAATTTTCAAGATCATTCTCTATCAGGAAACCCACCCCAGATCACTGATCACATTCTGATCACAATGCGTGCTGTGTGCATTTACACCTTGCAGATAGGATATCCAGATACAGATTGAATTGTAATACCAGGTGTAGCCTAAACAGGATCTCAGATGCCACATTCAAGATACATTGGAACTAAGATGTTTCTGACCTACAAGCTAAAAATCTAAAATAAAAAAATCTTTGACATGGAGGCCAAGGGACTTTTTGGGGAGTGCTCTCATTGGTCAATTTGCCTTTTACATGTTTACATGGCCGGCTGTGGCTCAGTGGTAGAGCAGGTTGTCCACTGATCATAAGGTTGGTGGTTCAGTCTCCAGCTCCTCCTGTCCACATGTTGAAGTGTCCTTGGGCAAGACACTGAACCCCAAATTGCTCCCAATGGTCAGGCCAGCACCTTGCATGGTAGCTCACTGCCATCGGTGTGTGAGTGTGTGTCTGAATATGCTTATGTTGTAAAGCGCTTTGGATAAAAGCGCTATATAAATGCAACCATTTACATGTTGCAGTAGGAGTCTCTTGTGTCTCTGGTAGATATCCCTGTCATGTGTACAAGCTAACACATTAGCATACAATACATTAAGTGCCCTACAAGGCAACTACTATTATATAATGTAAAACGATAGAGCAGTAATCCAGTCCTCAGGGGTCCTGCTGGTTTTCTACCAGCAAGTAAATTGCATTCACCTGCAGTCTCAGGTCTAAATCAGTCCCTGGTTAGACAGCTAGATTGAAAACTACCTGGCAGAATAGAAACCCAGCAGTACTCTGGAGCACCACTGAAGTACACATTTTGTCACATAAAGGGTAAATTGACCAATGGGTTAATTTCCCAAAAAGTCAGTGTAGGCCTTTGAAGCACAGAAAATTGCTTCTGCCTCATGTATTGTATCCCCAGTTTAGACTCTCTTGACAATACCATCTTCTCCCTAGCGGCAAAACGTTACAGTTCTGAGTTTTTCTCCCCCAGTACAGTTCTTATCTGCCAAGAGGCTTTCACACAGTTTTGCATGTGCAAAGAGTACTTCACTTCTTATGGTGCGCGTGCTTTATAGACTGCTCAACTCAGTTCGTCTTTTCCTCCCGCTGATACTTCACGTGTGCTTAGTTGAACTTGTGAATCGGTGTTGAGTTACGTACGGTGGCTGAACAAATTTTGTGTACAAGCCATTGATGTTAAATTGCTGCTCAGCACCTACAGATGACAGACAAAACCAATGTTTACAGTACATCTGAAAAAGAGTAAATGGATTAAATCCAACATCGAGAGGCTATTTTAGGACTCCTCACATGTATCCGATATTGGTGTTCGTTGAGCGCATGGGAAATAAACACAAGGAAGGGAACGTTACTGCGCAAAGCGTGTCCCACTCATTTAGAACATGAGATCAAGGCTCGCTCAATTAAGAATAATTTTCCATGGAGCTTTATGTTAATCCAGTGCCATCGCTGCCTCACGAGCCAGACTGGTGTACATATTTAATACATGCTCATCTATAGGAGAGATGATCTTCAAAGCAGGATGTGTGTCACAGACAACGTGTTGCAACTTCCCCCCCCCCTCCCAAAGCCTACCGCTGGGCCTCCTCAACACTGTTCAGAATGACTCACAGCTGGAGACTAAAAATAGCGTAAGTCTCCTTCCATGGCTCTCTCTCTCACTCTCTCTCTCCCTCTCTCTCTCCCTCTCTCCCAATCTCCCCTTCTCATCTCTTTCCTCTCTCTGCTTCTGTTTCTCTATTCCGTCGTCTCTCGTTATGCCCCCTTCTCTGCATTTTGCACACAAATAACCGAAACTGGTGAATTAGAGTATGAATCATCGGTGTCCTCTGGAAAATAAATAAATAAATAAAGAGAAAGGATGATGTAGCACAGCTGGGAATATAGGCCATAGCATAGATGATGTTATCAAAGCTTAAATCAGACAAAGGGAAATGATTTGGCTTCAGTCCATGTTTTTTAATTTCCATACATAACCCAGTTTTCATACACATTACTTTTATTGAAATTATCCATAAAAAAAAGCTAAATCAAATTAGATTTGTTCTAAAAGTGCATCCCAACACATGTTTGCAAAGATATCACTGCTCTATTTCTGCTTTGCACTCGTTGACTTGCACAGATTCTCACTTGGGAACGGGGGCGAGTACAACCGCAGCCTCGTACCGTTGGTCACTGAAGCAGTTGGATGGTGTTCGCTGACAGACGCGAGACCGTTTCTTGTTCAATCTTCATAGGATCATCCCTCTGACCACAAAAACAGTCTGTAAAAGAGGCAATGCAATTTTATTTACTTACACATTTCATTTAGTTATTCAATTGCTCAATTATATTGGTCGAACTCCAATTCAAAATGGCAACCTTCCAGTCACAACGTCTCCAGCTCTGGACTGCGCCTGTATATTCTAGACTATGTATAAGAACTTGCACAGCATTGTGCAAGAGTTACCTAATGTGGCCTAGTTTTCACTAATCCTTGGAGCTTGTTGGTAAAATGGTCTGCCATGTATCCCCTCACTCGGCGGCGCTTTGGCAGCGATGTTCAGGAATGAACCAGCAACCCCATTAGGCAGCCTCTCCAACCGACCGACCCCCTACCAACTCTTGGCGAGGAAGAGTTGTACATTCATTTGTAAATCTAACTGTTCACTCCTGATGGACTTTCATCTGTGTATCTTAAAAAAAACACTAAATAGGAGGATCAGGAGGAATGTCGTCCAGTGAACCTTGTTTACTTTAACGGTTTTGATACCAACAGTGTTCATTTTGAGAGCTATAGCCTCTAATAATAGGCAGGGCTCCAAAGGACTCAAAGTGCTATGTTGGCGCCTGTACCACTTGTATGGTAACACAAGAATTATACCCACTGAGATTTTAAGCCCGCTGGGTCTGCCTGGCTCCAGTCACCGCTCCAAAGGGCGTTGGATACAATCAGTGGTAGCTGCAGAGGTGGCTCCACACATGGAGAGGCAGGGTTAAGCAGGGTTAAGCATTTTGTATTTTTGTTAGCCTATTGTAAGGTTGGGCTTATCGACTTTACAGATTGCCACTGGCTGGCGGAAAGCTTGTATCTACAAAATGTCAACACTGAGAACTAAGAAAAACAGCCTATTTGTCAGCTTGACCACCATGCATTTTTGAGTTTATCCAAGGGGTTTTGAAAAGGTTTCATAAGATTAAGAATGGTAGAATTTTCTCAACCAATAGAGGAGCATGGAACCATGGAGCATGGAAAGTTAAAACATGAAAACACAAAAAAACTAACAGACATACAGAGGCTGGTGCCTAAAACGTTTTCTTGAAAGAAGTATTCATACATAAGAATATAGAAATCGTGCTAACTGGGTCCCTTGTAACCGAGTTGGGGTAGGGATCAATAAAGCATGGTTAGTTCTGCTTTATGGGAATTAGCAGCATGCTTGGGCACGTATCTTTAACCAATCAAATGGCTGAATTATATGAGTACAGAGTACAGAGTCCATATATTTACATGCACCCCAAACTCTCCGGTGGGGCTCTGAATCCAGGCGTAGGAATTCTCTCTACCTGCACCTCTGGTGTCTAAACCCCAACAACACCGCGGGATACAGCCTCTGTTCTTTGTCTAGGTACAGACTCAAAGTCGCTCCCTATCCATTTTTGATTGCCGCTGTGCCTGTCAGTCATTTGATTCAGAGGGAAAACCTCACACCAATCCGTTCAGGAGATAGTAAGACTTGACAGACTCTCTCTGAAAGCCTGCAGCAGCAGCTAAGCTCGCCGAATCAGTGGAATCACGAGTATGTCAGGTAAAGACTAGTGGAGTGACGCTGTCTGATGGGTCTTGGGGGAAATATCATCACATGGCCTTTATGAATTCAACTGTGTGGCTTCACATATGCTTTGTCTCTTTATGTTTTTAACTGTATGTCCATTATTTTGAACACTGGCAGCAAGTGAACAACAGCAAACAAATGAATGTGTGCAAGAAACTACAGACAATAAAGTGCCTTGCCTTATCTTATCTGGATGGTCTTATCTACGTTTACACTTTGCACTGGTGTGCTTGTCCAGAACAACAAGCGGCGAGTATGAAAAACTTTGAACTCCTCGATTTCCAACATTTTAAGTAACAAATAACCAATAGTGCAAATTGTCAAAGCTAGGGCACGATACAATTGGCATGGGCCTGTCATCATCATTCTCCTGTGGGTAATAGAAAAAGAAAAGGAAGGGATGAAACATACACACATGCACGCACACACACACTTATCAACCAGACAGCATGCACAGCACACTTAAAATCTGCCTATCACCATCCACCTACACACACAGAGTGTTGCTGTTGTTACCAGTGCTCGTTCCCTTTATATCTCTCTGTTCTCTCTTTTCAGCTTCCAAGAGCAGGGTGCGGGGAGTCATTTGCTAATTGGTTTTGCAGAGGAAACGTATTCGCTCGCCTCTTTCTCCTCAATACCCCAGGGCTCTCTTCCTCTTAGATGATTCCCCTGTCTCTTGCTCCTGCCAACTCAGCCAAGCATTCACAGAGGCTTGTTATTCTACTGTGCAGTAAGCCTGCGAAGCTGCAGGGGCTTCAAAAACACTTCCTCTGACCTGGAATAAAAATCCATAAAGTGTCTAAGGGAACGTGTCGGTTGCCTTACCATTATCTATGTATACAGTAAATGATATGACTTTGACCAACTTATGCCACTCGATAATAAATGTAAAGTCACCATCCCTTACAATATTGGGGCGGGAAAAGTCCACATCACAGACTTTCTCTGAGGATTTCTGTAAGTGTCTTGAGATGACAACTAGGGCAGTATGGCAAGTTTGGCATTCTAAACAATAAGATCGTGTTGCGTTGATGAGCATGTGGTGCGGTAGGAACGCCAGGATAGCAAACTCTCAACTGCATTGAATCCTATAGTCAGACTTTTGCTCTTATTAACAGAAAAACAAATCTACCTTTAATGGTTAAATGAAT
This sequence comes from Gephyroberyx darwinii, assembly GCA_900660455.1. NCBI lineage: Eukaryota > Metazoa > Chordata > Actinopteri > Trachichthyiformes > Trachichthyidae > Gephyroberyx > Gephyroberyx darwinii. The sequence goes on from CABFOQ010054391.1 coordinate 53,359, forward strand.
ACTGAGACTAAATTTAAAGAGTTTTTAAAGAATATGAACACGCCTCCCTTCGCTAACATTTCTGTTTTATTAACGAAAAATATACAATAATGTACACTTGGATTTTTCTCACAGGATGTAATTCCAACAGAAAAAAAAAACTTCTTATACAAGTTTTAAAAGTACGAGACTGTTGTGAGTTTACACAAATCCCCAAATCCAACTGTATTACCGTACTGTGTGGATTGTAGGTATATTTTGAACTTTAGCAAGCTGTTTTCCCCTCTCTCATCCTGTATGAAATGAAAACAAACCACAGATGGGCACATCTGCTCTGGGGTTTTTAGGAGCTTGTAAAAAAAAAACAGTGTGAAAGTCATGAAAACTTCAAAAACAGTTCTCGTTCACATGAGGGGATGGAGGCGCATTAAGGATGAAACAATACCTGAAAAATGTTTATTCTCACTTCAGGTACCCTTAAGTCACGCTGGAAGCAATTTCTTAGAGTCAAAAGTTGTAAATATAGATGCAGGAACTTAACTCACTGCTAACGATGGGATTGATTGTAGGTCAATTAGCTAATCAATTGCCCAATCATTCTGCGGCAGACTGGGGGGCAGACTCCCCCTAGTCTGCCACACATTCATTAAAATAAATCAACTGACCAGCTTGCCAGTCAATCAGTCAATCAATCAGTTGGTTTACCACTCAGTAGCCTACGGTCAGTTGCCAACAAAACCAATCAATGCTCTTTATACTGCTTTTCCGTGATCGATTTATATCAAAGGGAGCGAGAGGCAAAAGGTTGTTGGTTAGTCTAGCTTTCTCAGAGCAGAGCGCTGCTGTTAAGGAGAGAGTTCGTATTTCGCCTTTAAAGCTACAATATGTAACTTTCGCATTTTGGCGGCACCTGTGGCCGCGAGTGGTATTGCGCAGGGGGCGTCCGAGAAATGAAGGGTAATATCTTTAAGCTAGGTAACCCTTTTTTAATTTGTGTAACACATATTTACAGTCATATAATGATAATGCGGTGAACAACGGCAGCAAAACACAATGACATGTATTGCCCGTTTGCCAAGGATATAGGTTACATTTATTTATTTTGTGGACAGGGGTACATATCTCTTCACACAAAGAAACAACAACAAGAAACATAGTGTTTGCAGTGTCATTTTCATTATTTATCCTAATCATCATAGGACTCCATAGTCCCAACACATTATTTAGATTGAAAATAAGGCAATATTTTATCATGAGAAAGTACATATTATAGCTTTAAGTTTGCATTTGCTTAATACTTTGTTAATTTCCACAAATACAGGGTCTCAGTTAGGGGGGGATGCTCTTCTCTCCTGAAGCCCCACTTCGTGATTTAGGCAGGTGTATTTTTTCACATGAAACGAAAAAAAAAGAAGAGACAAGCTCTGTCACCCTCTCAGTTCACAGATGAACTCAAGTTTCAGCTGTCTAGTTGGTCGCTGGGTGACAGACAGAGAAGGTGTCGCATCCTCAGGGTTATCTGTGCATCTTGCGGCAGAGGTGAGACTCCATAGGCTAGGCTTTGTCTGCCGTCGTGCCAAGCTTCATTTACAGCTTATAAGCTCCATCTTCTGTTGGGACTTTGCTGCTGTCTCACTACTCATCGCATCCCTTCTATACTGAGGGAAGCGATGCAAGAAAATTGCTGACTTTGTTATGAAAAAAACTCGAGGCAGCAATTTACATTATCTTTGTAAGTAAATGTGGCATGAAGTGTTGTGCATTTAATGTGTTTTATGGCAAAATGACCACAAAGAGGGAAAAAATGTTGAATACACTGTATATGACAGGTAGTATCCTCTCTATTAAGTAGTCTTCCAATTAGTGAGCTGGGGCAGTCCTTCCCATTGCAACCCCGTGTTTCAAACGAGTATATAGTGTGTTTCCATTGCATACTGCATTGATTTTGTGTAAATCAATTGTGAAAAGTGCCTGAAAAGTATACTACACTACCAATAATTTCAGATGAGATCAAAATAGATGTTTAGATTTGGTTTCTCTGTGGTCTAAATACAAGTATGCAGTATGGGGGGTGTACCCTGCAAATGTGTACGTATCTATACTCATCATACCTTAAAAAAGAGGTGCTTGTACCCTCTATATTTGACTTCAGTTCTGTGTGATATCAACTGTCATAAACACAGGACTTGGGGCATTAGTATGGGTGACTATGCTTTCCATTACCGTCCACCTTCTTTGCGATGGAGAAGCAATATGTAGCATGGAAATGAACATGTCAGAATTCCTGAGCTTGGCTCTGCCTGACACAGCTGCAACAGAGGAACACTGTGTCCAATGTTAATAATTGTTCTGCTCAGTCACAAACATGGACACATGCGCACACAGACACAGGCCCACATACGTACACTGGCACTCACACCCGTATA
>CABFOQ010054392.1:25387-41363 GCA_900660455.1 Gephyroberyx darwinii
TGTCTCAAATGTGTGCGTGTGTGTGTGTGTGCGAGAGAGAGAGAGAGAGAGAGAGAGAGAGAGAGAGAGAGAGAGAGAGAGGGTTGGGGGGGGGCATGTTAGGGAATGTGTGTCGCTGTGTGGGTGTGGGTGTATGTGTGTGTTTATCTGCACTGAAACCTGCTACAAATGTCAGATGTGAACTCCCTGCCTTCCGGTCAGTTGACAGGATGTTTCCAGCTTGATTGTCAGTTTATCATCAGAACAGCATTGGCATGAGGCAAGTCTGTGGTGCCTATGAAGATTAGGCCTCTTGCTGTGCAATGCACTGTGATCACTTTTACCAATTAAGTCAATTAAACAGTCTTTGTCTGACTGATAGTTTAGGTCTAGGCGAAATGAACAGTCGCCAGGAGGGGATAAAGCATTTGCATAGCTGTCACGGCTAGACGCAAAACACTGTGGCCGAGCAAGACCAAGCCGACTGCCAAATTAACAAAATTAAATTGGGCGGTCGGTAGAAACATTTGGTGAAAAGTAAAAATATTGAAAGGATGAGAGCTGTTACTTGTAATAGTTTCTGATGAAAAGCAGACAATATCAAAACGGAGATGCTCCTACTTTGGTAAAGGCTCGTAATTCAAACAGAATATCTATGTTGAGCTGGCAGAAAAACTAGCAGGCTCGCTGCAGAATCATACTGACATGGGGCAGTTTTTTTCTGCCAATAAAACCCATGTTCATTATTCCCTTGGTGTCGTGGTTTCAGCACTCAGATCATGCAGCGCCGGGTGACTGAAAACTGACACGTCAGATTCTGCGGAGCACGGCCGGCTGGCGGAAAATAAAATCGGGGACTCTGGGTATTTTTTTTTTGAGCGGTCTCATTGTAATAAAACGAGACAGAGCAGGGCGCTGTGCCTTTGCCCTTGCCGGATGAAAAGTTGATGCCTCAAGGACAGGTTTGAATTAACTTGAACTTGAAATTTTAGAAAGTATTAAAGTAGTAAACTATATCTGAAACCAGTATCAAGTATCAAGACCATTTTTGGCTCTTGAATATAGATGTATTGTTTTCCTATGTGGAGGGATTTAAAACCTCATAAAGCATTTTGTTATGGCACTGCCTGACATTACCAATAAAAAATTGATTTGTTTTTATGCATTGTTTTGCACACAGGCCCTAGTAAGGTAGAATGACATGTTATTTTTCCAAAACTTTGGGTTGTCTGGTTTCAGTAGAGCTGTCAATCCTTGATCTGGGTTAGAAATAAATGGAATAACTGTGGATAATATCATCTATGTGGTGATTATAAAGTCCCAGGGAGTATGTAAGTTTCTCATGTGTCTTGAGTCAGCGTGGACCCCTTGGGCTTCTGCCATGCAAGCCTGGGCATCATTCTGTTCACAGAGGATATTGTCTCGTGTATATATATATATTTTTTATTTCTTGATCACTGTTTCCCTGTTGTCATTTGTCCTGTTTCAATGAAGAGAAAACGCTTGAGGGAAGCTGGACTGCCCACTGTCCTGAAATGAAATCGCTGGCTTCAGTGAATAACAGCTTTTATTGGAGAAAATTGACTTTTTGCTTTATTGAGTGTGAAGGACATAAATGTACATGTTGTGTGTCACACACACAGCCATTGGTATACAGAGGGTGGACCAAATTACAGAAATACCACATGAAAAAGGACTTTAACTTTGAAGTAACTTAATCACAGTTACAAAGGCAGCTACACAGGCAAGTCATATTAAGCTGAATGCCAGTTAGCAGTATGAGGTAGCTTTAAAAGAGGTATGACAATCACCACTTTCATGTGAGTTTTCAAAGCAACATGAAGCAACTAACAGTTCAAAAGAGGCCAAATAGTCATTGCCAGAATTGTAAGTATATGAGCTGCAAAAATCCGACCGAACATAGGACACACATGGACAAACATCATCAGCAAAGAGGAACTGTCGAAGCTCGCCAACAGGAAGAGACACCAAAGGGATAAGAGAGGCAAAAGATCTAACATTGGTGTGTCCAGCTTTCTCTTCACAGCACCAAAATGACCAAAATGAACCTGTGGGGGTTTGATAGGGTTGTTGATATATGAATACCAATGACTCAACAATTACTTCACCAGGCGCTGAGATTTCTGGCTTGCAAAAACTCACTTTCTAGCCCTGTGCTCTGTTTTAGAAACACCCACACCCAGTGTGGTGCTATGAGCACAGGGCATCGCAAAGCATTTTGTTCAAATTAAAATCAAAATCTAAATGACCAAACAGTATTATTTTGAACGTCTTCACTAAATACTTCTGTTGGATCTCGGCTATAATTAGCTTGCTTATGTGTTGCATTGTCTCTTACAGGCCAACGAAATCTGTGTCAGAGACCTGTCATTGTTGTTCCTTGGTTACTAATAGAGGTCAATTAAATTCCTTACTAAGTTTTAGTTTGTCACTTTCTGTGGATGGAGAAGTGTACATAACCGACACTAGAATTTTATTTGGGCAAATAAGGCAAATCTATGCAGTCCCAATAAAACTGTATGTTAAGAGGTTGATAAAGCTGGTATTTATGTCAGGGCTGCCATTTGGAAACCACCTGTACTCTAGAACAATGCACAAAGATGCATAACCTGATGTAAGGAGCACAAAATGTGCAAAGAATGCCTTCAACCCACAATGTCTTTGGCCAACTGGAAATTTTACGGGGTCATTTGCATCCTTTGGTGTAAACACCCTATGTCAGTTCCCCCATGATGTTCCCAAATTCCAAGATAATAATGCCCCCTTATATATTGCTAAACAAATAGTGTTTAATGAATGCCAGGATGAAGTCAAATGCTTTCCTCAGCATCCCCAGTCACCAGATCTAAACTTTATTGAACCTTGATGGGAAGTAGATTTCTGCCTCCTGGAGCAGGAACTGGAGCCTTTCCTTCATGAAGAATAGTCCAATATGCCACGACAATCATTTTGTTGTTATTGCAAAACAGGGTGTGAGGGGAAGTAGCGTGAGTTCTAAGTGGACAAATAATACACAATGGAGCATTGATCCGATGAAGGCTGATGGAAGCCAGCACCAGGCAAAAACAGAGAAGGCAAGGAGAAATAGCATTAACGTAACAAAGCTGCCTTCTCCACTGGGCTAAAGCTAAGCTAAAGTGGTTCTCAACCTTTAACTGAAACTTAGGTGAACTTACATACATAATTGTTTTGGCTAATTGGATTAAATGTGAAATATGGCAGTAAGATGTAATGAAGAGAACATTAGTGGCCTTTCGTATGCAGATGATATTCTATTTGTCGATGAAGAAGAGGGGGACAAATGTGTGTGTGCTAATTTGTGGTGTAAGAAGTACAATTTCTCTAAAATGATGATTACTACAAAAAAGAATCATGAATTTTAAAAAGCCATCAGAGGGTAATAGTAATTTCCCAACCTGTTTTGGAGAAAAACACTTAAATACAGAGAATGTACTGTATATTACCTTGGGTTTCATTTAGATGAACAAATGAATTTCATTAAAGCTAGCAGAACTCTGGGAGGAGTCATAGTTAAAAGCTGATAGGTATAGTAATTATCTCTCACCAACAACACATTGCACCAGGTCTGTGTTTCCCAGTGTTTGAGTATGCAACTGGGGACTGGGATGGCAGTCCCATGAACTACATTGGGGAGCACGGTGCATATATATATATATGCATACATGATGCGGCTGGGGAATAGGTTGTTAAACATGCACGACACTAAAACATCCAACGTGATATTTGAATGGGATATGCAGACAAAAGGCACTTAGGCAAGAGATATACATGATTTATTTTAGAGAATAGGGGGTTGAGGAGGCAGAAGGTGTCAGAGGAAAAAGCTGATATTAATGTGATGAATTACTTTCTCATCGGTTGGAAGATAATGTATAAAAGAGATAAGGAGTAAAATGTATTAAAAGTGAGGTTGGGTTTAATTTTCCTCAACAGAAAATGTACTGTGTGTTCAAATCTGATCAGGAGCACACTGTAGGATGGATTTTTCCACTTTTATGTTTGTACTGCTGAGAAGCATATATTCTCAGTCATACATGTGACCCAAAAGAGATTGAAAATGAAATTAATTTTGTTCTGTATGTCCTTTTTATTACACATAGAAACCCAATTTCCCCATGAATCTGACTAAATACAGTCGTTTTACTATCTATGGAAGAACTTGAGCTTTTATTCGCCGATTAGTTAGAGAAGGCATGGGAAATGAGAGTGGGTGTGCTGAATAAATGAAATAAATATTTCTAATGTTGTCGTTCCCTCTGGTGACTTGAGTCTTCAATTGCACGAGTAAACAAGTGTCACGGACGTTGAATCTATTAGGCTTTTGTGGGGGAGGTAACTGGTTGGCCAGGTGGAGAGAAATGCCCGGGACATAGTGTATCATTCAGAGCTCCTTCTTCTGCCAAGTCTCATGTATTGCTCCTCGTTGTGTTTACAATCAAATGTGCCATGATGTGATCTCATGTGGGATTGGGACACCTGTGCCGCATGGCAAGAAAATAAAAAATGCCATCCATTTATTTATCCATTCATACACTTGAGACATACTATTCTGAAGGATGCCAAATAACTGAGCGCACATTAAATCGGTTGCTTGGAAATGTCACGTAAAAAGCCCAGTGTAATCTCACAAGGAGGACATCCAACCAAAATACATCTTGGACAAGGTTCAGGAGCAGAAACGTGGTGTAAGAAAGTATGTTTTAAGGTAATCAAATACAATTTTAATGAAATACCGCCTGCCCTGCAGGTTTTAGCTCCAGCTCCACTCAGGCACACCTGAACCAATTAGAGGCTTCACATTTTCATTATACCATAATTGGTTCAGGTGTGCCTGAGTAGAGCTGGAGCTAAAACCTGCAGGGCACAACGGCACTTGAGGACTGGGTTGGGATCCACTGCCCTAAACCAAACTAACGATAAGCTAACGCCAGTCAGCCACTGAATTGCAGCACAGCACTGTGATCGCTAGCAGTGTGAGTATATGAGTTTGAGAAGGCATTACCCACTAACCTCCTGCTCTGGTGAAACGCACCACCATGTTACTTTAAGCTGACTCTTAAGAGCTCATTCTGCAAAATACAGGTCAAATCAGGTTATTACTCTGGATTGACTGTAAAAGCTGCATCAATTCGGCAACCGCCTCGATGTGTCTGTCTTAAGTGCATAGGTGAAATATTGATGCTTTGTGCCTTGCCCTGAGCACACTGACTACACCTGATCAATATGGTTTCAAAAACCCATGCTGCCGTTCCTTATGTTTATGACCCAGAAATAATACTCCCCTAATTATGAGCAAAGCAGAAGCCGAGGGCGTACACACACACGCACACGCGAACACACACACACAGGTTGCAGCCTTTCATAATAAGTTTAATACCAGAGCTTTCACTCCTGGGTAATCAATCTGTAATTCATCATTATTTATCCACAGCGCAAAAGGCCCCAGAGAACTAAGACACGCTCACATACCCACACACACACAAACACACACTCATTCACACGTGTATCAACACACAAAGACACAGCCACACAGTTACAGTACGCTCACATGGGAATGGGCAGCGACACACATACACGTGCACACACAAACGTGCGCTCAGCCACAAATACACGTGCACACACACATACACACACACAGACACCCCCTGGAGGAGTCTCTGCCCACTTGGAGGTATTAAGGGATCATGGTGGAGAGGTAATTACAAGGACAGAGGAGGAGAGTGTGGGACAAACACAGGCCAACACTATTCACTAAGCAGTCTGAGGACTGCAGACATGACAAATAGGCAGACATTGTGTGAAGTTAAGACCTCTTTAACCCAGTTTGGGGTCAAGATAACGACCGGAATATGCGTCTTTCTTCAAAAGCATTGTATTTAATCGTTGGTATATAATAAGTAGTGTGGGATTGCATTCCCAGAAAAATATTTTTTGGTTTTGGCCATGACAAACCAGAAAAAACAATAAGTTGACTTGACTTTTGCACCGGGGTTTCGATGCCGGCTTTGTGAGTTAAATAGTTCCGTATTTCGCTCCTCGTACCAGTTTTGTCAGACCAGGTTTCAGTTGAAGACGTTATACACTGTTAACATGTTCTCAGTTGTGTGGCTCCCACTGCTGCAGTCCACGGTCAAGAGGAAAACCGCGGCTCTGCCTATTCTCTTCTTCTTCTTTTAACTATTCCTTTCTGTACGCCTTCTGGAGATGACGTTGAATTTCAGCTGACCGAATGTTTTAACGTTTGCAAAAGTCAATATTGAATGCACATCTTCCGCATAAGTATTTAAGTAGTATTGATTCATTTTGCTTATTGTAGCAACACTACCTGGCCGAGTACAAAACCAAGGCATGGCCGAATCGATACAGGTTTGAATCAAAGATGAGTTCAAGACAATAGAATTCTGCACAGAGGGACCATTACAGATGTGAGATGCTAAAGAAGCATCCAGTATTGCATTCACCATGAAGTAAAAAATGTTTACAACAATTTTGAAGATTGTTTTTTGGTGCGCTAGGTTTAGGGCTTTTTTATATGGGTTTTAAAAACACACATCTTTGTTGGCGCATCATTTCTAAAGCTCCAACCATCAATAAATGTCAATCACTCTTTTCTCCACTCTATCAGATGCTGTTTTGCTTTTTGCATTTTTGAATTGCACTTACAACACCAGTGCCCACTGACTTTCGGTTTCTTGAGGTAAGACAAGAAATCTGCATGCTAATAAACAACAAATAAAAGCTTTGTTGAGCCACAAACACTCATGTGCAATCCTGAATAATCAAAATGGTATTTAAAGCACTTTGAGGACTCTCCACAACGAGGCAATCAGGATGTGCCCTGCCATTTATGTGCAGTTTTTTTTTTTTTAGGGAATAATCGAAAGGAGGAGACGGCACTACCAGGGTGCACAGAGGATGCCAAGAAATCATTTAAATGTGCTGAGTTTAACAGGCGGCCAGCATGTCCACGTTTCCGCATGGATAGGGCCTCGATCATTGAGCTGTGCCAACATCCCTCCCGTGTCACTCCAGGTAACATGGGCCCTTTCCTTCCCAGTGACACATGCTGCATCAGACAGACAGACAGGGTGTTCAGGGATAGTGTGGGAATATCTGAGGCATCTATCTATCTATCTTCATGGGAATGCATGCACACGCAAGGCCAGGTGCATGCACACACTTCTGCTACATAACTAGCACTCTCACACACACAGCGGCAGCCACAAGTGTGTGCACTTCATCCCAAAGAAAATACACAGGAGATCACAAAATGTCCACTCATCGCCTGTCAACGTCTGACCAATGCACCAACAACCTTTCATCTCATAAATTAAGCAGTCTAGGCAGGCGAGCAGCTGCCTCTCCGATTAATTGAAGAAGCCAAATAAAGCCACAACCAAGGGATTAAAAAACAGAGAGAGAAACAGAGAGAACGTGCTTTGACCGTGCATATAACTTGAATAAGGAGCTATGCATGCAGGTAACTGTCAACCGCAGTGACAAAATATAGCACTCGTCCTAACGTAATGCAATTAATAGCAATATTATTAGCAGACCTGTCCCAGTTGACCTGAGGGGTCTGGAGGGTTCATATTGGGTGAGCATGTCAGCGATGTATTTTGGTCCTAGACCATTTAGTGACTTGTAGACAAGTAACAATATTTTAAAGTCAATTCTCTGACACACTGGAAGCCAATGCAGGGATCTGAGAACTGGCGTGATGTGGTCAAACTTTTTCGTCTTTGTTAGTAGTCTAGCAGCAGCATTCTGAATGAGCTGTAGCTGTCTGAGTGCCTTTTTAGGGAGACCTGAGAGAAGACCATTACAGTAGTCTAGCCTACTGGTAATAAAGGTGTGAATGAGTTTTTCTAGGTCTTGTTGTGACATGAGTCCTCTGAGCCTTGCTATGGTTTTAAGATGACAGTAGGCTGATTTTGTTACAAACTTGATGTGGCTGTTAAAATTGAGATCTGAATAAGTAATAACGGCAAGATTTCTGGCTTGGCCTTTGGTTTTTAAAGACAGGGAGTGCACAGCCTTTCTTCTTTGGCACCAAAGACAATTATCTCAATCTTGCCTTTATTTAGCTGAAGGAAGTTCTGGCACATCCAGTCATTGACTTGCTTAATGCATTGGCACATTAAGTCTATGGGACGATAGTCATTTGGAGATAGGGCTAAGTAGATTTGGGTGTCGTCGGCAGAAAAAGTGAAAACAGAGCCTTGAACAGCCCCTTTTCTCTTTATTTTTTATATTGTTTCTACTTCCTTAGTGAGAGAAGTGGGCCTGTGGCTGCCCTGCCAGTAGTATGAATCTTGGATTGAATGGAGTTAGTGACATTCTCATGCATATGTGTAGGTGCTTATTGGTGAGCCTGGAACCGTACTTGCTTTTGATAATGTTCATAGCGGAGAAAGCTGACTCACAGCTGTAAGTCGATTCAAACATGGTCAAGGTGTGTAGTGCTACTTTGGTTAGACCAGGGAAAACCGTCTCACACACAGTCTGTAACCAGAAAGTAGCAGGGTCAGTTGCTTCAAAATGCTCTCTTGGTGCAACATTTGCATATATGAACATATGAGACACACTGGTTTAGAACTGGCTACTGGAAGAATGAACATATATTGGTCCGTCCATTCATCTTTAAAAGCTCGGTTTTCTGCATCTACTTTTCTTATTTTGGAGCAAGTCATGCTGTCATCTCTCTCACTTCCTCATTTCGCTGTTGTTCTCTCTAGCGAACTGTCTAGTCTACCATGGTAAACAATCAATTTGATTGGCTCAATTGAGTGAAGCTATTGCTGTATTAACTGGATGAGCTGCACCCGCTGACTATAGCAGCGACCGTCGGGGAAAAAAAACAATGCTCCGTGAACATTATTATTTATTCTCATTAATTTATCAGAAATTGGTCATGGATCCGGATAGAACCGTCACTCCGTCCGGTCCGGACCGAGGTCCGCCATTTGGTGATGCCCATCCTAGACCGACATGTTACCTAATTCTCCATCTAGGACAGGGGTGGCCAACCATGTGCCATGGAGAGCCGAGAGTATGCAGGTTTTCATTCCAACCAAAGAGTACAGCAGCTGATTTCACTGATTAGCACACCTTCAACCAGAGAGGAGGAACTAATCAGTGAAATCACCTGCTGTAGTCTTTGGTTGGAATGAAAACCTGCATACTCTCGGCTCTCCATGGCACATGGTTGGCCACCCCTGACTAGGACATATAGAAATGTCCTTGTATTAGTTACAGTACCTGATATAAAATGTTCACTACAAACACAGGAATTTCCTATGAAGTCCAGTCAGTTCTTCTAATAGCTTCCAACCAGAGGTGAATACGCTTTGATTCAAATATATTTTTTCTAACGGTATTCTATCCAATTTCAGCTCTAAAGGCTATGATAAAAACAGGAAAGGACACAAAATGCCGATAAATAAGCTACTTATTTTAACAAAACAAACTGAAAAGTAACTTCTGATATGAGGTGTGGTAGTCAGTGACATCAGTAGTGTTCATGTGGGTGCGTGTGAATAGTGTAGGGTAAGGTGTTGTGGAGAAAAACAAAACAAAGGCTAAACAAAGCAAAAAGGTTTTGCGTGCTGGCAGGGAAGAGAGCGAGACTCACTGGAAGCTGGGACTTTTATATCTGGTAGAGCACTGGGCCCAGGTGCTCCAGATCACATTGGCTACTGCAATCAGCTCCTCTGGCACCTCAAAGATAACATGGGTAGACAGTAACTGATACAGCACATACACACACATGCAGACTAAGCAGGGGCCGTCACACTATTTTGACAGCCAACAGCGCAACGGGACATTATTATATTGATTTGGCTCCTTAATAGTAAAGTTTATCAGAGTGTTTGCCAGTCTTAACATTTGGTCTTTTTGCAACACCTGTGAGCGGTGATGTAATCAGTGACATTGACAAAGGATTGGTCTATGTGAAAAATCTGCAAGAACTGCATGGCACTATCGAGTCAGCATGGACCGCTGGGGAAGTGTCAAAAATAAGACAATTTAGAGGCCGGCAACTGATCCAGCGAATGAAAAGCTGAAGGTGGCAAATGAGAGGCGGATGCAAGCTTTTTCTTATCACGCTTCATGGAAGGCTATCTGGCTAGTTATCCACTCTCCTAGCTAAGCTATTGATTCTCTGAAGCTGGCAACTTGGCAACTCACAATTCAAGGCTGTTTAAACAACATTTCTACCAACATTTTACCAGCCTAGGTATGTGGGTTACCAGCCTCAGCAAATCAATAGCTCAGCCAGGAAAGTGGATAGCCAGCCTAGGAGAGTGGATAGCTAGCCTAGGAGAGTGGATAGCCAGCCTAGGAGAGTGGATAGCTTGCCTACAAGAGAGGATAGCCAGCCCAGGAGAATGGATAGCTAGTTTAGGAGAGTAGATAGCCAGCCTAAGAGAGACAAGGAAAAATTTGCCCAGGTTCTCATTTACCACTGCCGGCCTCTCATTTGCTTCCCTCAGCAAATCATTTGCCCCCTCCGGCCTATCGGTGGCTAGATCAGTTGTCGGCTTCGAAAAGGACATCGGCACTTCGCCCAGCTTATAACAATCACCAGATACTTGACATCTTATTTTTCTGGTTGTCTTTCCACCCTTTTTGCTTTTGTGTTTGTGAGAGTTCAGCTGTGACTTCATGTGCCTCGAAAGTCTGAGGCAGCTTTCATTACCATAAGTCACACAGCTCAGCTAGCCTCCCCACTAGAAACGCATTCATTTTCATTTCATGGTGTAGTTAGAAAGTGACAAAATGAAATGTATGGTAGTAAATCTTGAGTTGTTTTACTACTATTAATTCCAGATTTCTAATATTAACTACTAATTCTGTGAGACAGATAAAGAGGACACCAGTTTCTCTCTAATCGCAGTGGTTTCTGTTTGTCAAACTGCAGCCGAATTCAATAATCGGAGCAGTAAAAAATGTTGAGTTAAAGTCAGGTTTACAATAGGCATGTTGGTGGGAACAGAAACATTTAGGTCAAAGTTTCTAATTAGCATTAGCACTTGTATCTGTACACATTAACTACATTTTGAATGTGTAATTCAAGATGGATTACATGGTTAACGGATACAGATGGAGCAAAAGTGCAAACTAAGAACTAAATGAGGACTTGGGTAAATACTTTACTTTTTACTCTTCACTTTTACTCATTTCCAGCCATTGCATTTTGCATTGTTGGATGTGGTTGCAGATTGACACAAATAAACCACTGCAATTTAGAGAGAAAACCAGTCTCCTCTAGCCACTGATCAGTCTCTGGCATCTTCCTTGAGGGATTTTCTCCCACTCCTCCTTACAGAACTCTACCAACTCAGTGAGGTTTGAGGGCGTCTCACATGAACAAACGCTTCAGGTCCTGACAGCATCTCAATTCTACCTAGAACTCTTTTATCTTCTAATGGTGATAGATAGATAGATAGATAGATAGATAGATAGTATGCTTCATAAACACAATCTTTACTCCACCCACTCTCACACTTTTGTGAGACTCAAAAGAAAAGCAGAAAAACAAAAACAAAAAGGTGGCTACAAATAATCTAATCTCCACCCACAGCATTGTACACTCTTTACAGAAATAGATAATGGACTGTGGTTTCTGATGCCAAGAACAACTTTTTCAATGAAAGTAAGCGTTTTAGCCAGCTCTTTCAGATACTTGATGCCAAAAACAAAATAAAGAGACATTAAGGTACTCACTCATAATATGTCCATGCCATCCTCTCTAAAAACATGGATCCCATCCAGGTAGACTGTTATCCTCTCAGCGAGCAACAAGTTCCCCTCCTTTGGATCCTGCAACATCATTGCTGGGGTCCTGAGCAGCAACAACAGTGGTCTTAGATATCACCAAGTAAAACAAAAAAAAAATGTCCTGTGACATAGGTAAACATCCGGTACAACAAGATCAAAAACATACTGCGGTTAACACGTATTATTGTGAGCTGGAATATTGACCTTGTCCACACTGCATAGAAAAGATGAGTCTTCTCTAAAAAGTGAAGGCTCCCAGAATGAGTCCTGAGGAAGTGACAAAATTATGTGTCATTGTGACAAGTGGTATTTGACAGATAAGAATAGTTCATTTTCAGTCAAAAGTATATTTGAAAAGCTAATGTCGTTCTTGTCTTATTATGGTTTATTTCATGTTTGGTTTCATATGAATCTTAGTACTGGTCACTAAAGACTACAGCCAGTCAGTGAGATAAAAAGAGGAATGCAGATCTTGTCTGCAGGGGTTAATTGTGCGTCGATCTGTTAGTAATGCCTCGGGGCTCCAGTAGGGGGATCGCGCTCTTTTTCCTCACTCAATACAGACAAGTGAAGGCAAGAGCCGCGTGTTGACTCTTCATACTTCTCCCGTTACTATCCCCCTGTTTAAGGTAATTAATGTACACCAAGCACTATAAATGTATGGGCATAAGTTGGTAATAGTTTTCCATATGTTACGGTTGTTTTATATGAAAGTGAGATATGTGTTTAGTTGATATATTTAAAGTTGTATAAAGATGTAATTTGATAAGCTAGCTGTCGGAGACCCCGTAGTCCCGCCGTAGAGTCCGACTGTTAACCTTGTTGTCGCTAGCATTGAAGACTGTTATATTCATATCTGGAGATTAAGCTGGTAAAATGTTTATATTATCTCTGTAAGAGCCGAGTTCATATGGCAGTGAAAGAAGATAAGTTAAAAAGCTAAAAGTATATCTTATAATTCAGATTGTTGTTGATGTTGTAACTTGGATAAAAAAGATAATTTAGATAATTTAAAAAAGGTTATAAAGATACTCTAGTCATGGTAACTGTGGTCTTGAGTATGTTCATGTTTGGAAAAATGTATGACAAATGAGTTTTGTTTATATTGCTTAAAATGTGACTCAATACAGACGAGTGAAGGCAAGAGCCGTGTGTTGACTCTTCATACTTCTCCCGTTACTATCCCCCTGTTTAAGGGCTTTTACACATATAAGGAGTCAACTAAAACCTGTGTTGAAAACAAAGATTCAAACACTTCATAAAAACATCAATGTGGTATTGGCCTATTTTATACCCAACGTGCTGCACATGGTACTGAAATGATTTTCCATCATAAAAAAATAAGACAAAGAAAAGTGACAGAAGTGTTTTTTTCAACTAGATAACCGATTTATCAGGTCACATGTAACCGCTGTGCTTTCCACAGAATCCCCTCCGATATTGTATCAGTGGACGTAGACGCTACTACCAGAGGGGTGGTGTTCTCCCATCTATCCGAGAGTAACTTATTTAACACTGTTACGTGTGCGTGTCACTGAAATGCTGCCAATGTCATCTTTTAAACATTCCTGGGTGTAGGCAATTTAAATTTGGGCATTCATTTAACATGCCGGTTATTTGGCAGTGTGAGCTCGGTGCTAAAATGGACAGACTGACAACGCCGCACGAAGTCCTGCTCCAATTGGTGCCAATTATCTTGTGACAACCTGTTACAGAGATTCAGCTCCAGTACTTTCCATCTGCTCAGTGGTTGTCTCAGTTGATGGTTTCACAGAACAAAGATGCTCGCACATTTTCAACTTATTGTAATTTTAATGCTTGCTGAATATTAGGTTGGTTAATATTCACATTCCATACAGAATTGCGTGACCTTGTATTTTGTAGAGGTCAATGAATTAGGTATTTTGAAGGCCATTAGCAATGTTTTGGAGAGAAAAATGAAGCTATGATTTTTTTTCTGTTTCCTTTTAATGAAATCATAGGGTGTCGAAACTGAACAAAATGAAAAATATATTAATTTGAAATGTATGATAATGGGATCCAGCTCCAGATATCCACTGTCAGCCACCCCCATGCTGGATCCTTTTCATTTAATAACAAATTGAAGTTTTGAACAAATTTAATAAAATGGATTAAAACTATTTTGCTCACTTCCTTTTTACAAAATCAAGACGTGAATGCTTATACAGTTGGCTAATGGCAATTGACTTAATATCTACTAATTTTTCCATATTTTTTCAAAATGTCCTCCAAGCCTCCAAAATGACAGGTTGGCCTTGTGTTTCTATTCTGGTGAATAGATGCTCCCACTGTTCCCACTCACCTTGGTTATCACGACTGGCTGCTTAAACTCAAGTACAACCAGAGATGCACAAAATGATAAAATCAGGAAATCAATTAAGGTTGATGATTTTACACAGGAGGTCTTGGAATTCTATACATTCCTGATCTTAGAATAGTTGTTGAATAAAATAAATGTATAGTTTGAATTTTATCCACTGCTTCACAATCTCAGCAATCTCAGGAGCAAGCAGGCTGTGTAGGTTGTGTATATCTGGTGGGGGAGCATAGGTACAGTAGTTAAATAATGTGGGATAACTAAAGGTGGCTTTATGCCCAAAATAATATTTATTACTGATGAATTGCTAGAATTACTGATATATTTTCCAATAGTATAATAGAATTACCATTTTGTGGGATTTCTCAGTACATCATATTGATGAACACAGAATGAAGGTTTCAGTTAGCTGCTTGTGAGGTGGCAGCATTGATGCCTCCCAGTCAAAACGTCCACACAGTGCTGACATTACAACTGCGGATCAACACAAATGCTGCGGCAACTCAGGGATTGTTATTTATTTTCAGCACAGAAGGGCATCGGCCATACTCGGCTCTGGCAGGACCATCCACTATTTTTGACTTTTGACGTCTTTAGATGCACCTCATATGACGCTTCTATAGTGCACTGCTGGCATCAGTGTAAGTAATAATACTACTATTTTATTTGTAGTGCACTCTTCCTGTGCTACAGTAGAAAAATAAATTTAAAAATTCTGTTGTACTTCATTATTAGTTTAATGCTTTGATAACTCAACAATAGCAGTGACTATGTTTATAAGGCTACAATTCAGGAATTTGTGGCATTTTATATGGCTTTCATCCAAATCCCACCCACTTCCAGTTTTAGCCAGCTGAACTATGTGCAACTATGTGCCACCTGTGCAGGTAAAGAAGTAAATATTACATATATTACAGCCTGTCACAAAACAGAAAACAGTTAACAATAATGTAGTCGGACTGCATAGCTAAGATTAATACATTTATTTTCTTAATACACTTAAACAGCGACTATAGGAATTGCCCACAGGAATTAGCCTTAGCTTTTGCTTATTAAAATGTCAACATCAGACTGCCTGTAGACTGATAAATGATAGTTTAGCCATCTCAGATTAGACCTGAGATCACTGACCTGAGACCTGAAACTGTCAAATCTGAGGTTGCTATAGCTAACCCAATCTGTGGGGGGAATGAATTGATGCTTTTTACCGGATTAATGGGACGCCATCATGGCTTGACCCAAACTAGATCCTGATTGGCTTTCATTTAACGGCACCTGATTGGCTGAGCAGGTCCGTTACACAGAATCCTATCAATGGTGCAATTGCAAGCAAAACTGGCTTCACTCACATCAATGGGGGAGAGGGGTCTCAGTATTGCTTTCACACCCTGAATTTTGTTGACTTCACTGACAGCCACATTGACCTATTCATCTCCACTAAATTAAATTATGAATTTGGAGATAAGTCAAGCAAACTATTTACACAACAGCTTTGCCAGTCATCATCATTCATCTCACTCAATTAGCACCCTGCTGGCCCCACCATCAAGGCTTAATTGATTAGTGATCAATTTAAGGATTTCATTGCTTTATATACCTCTGAGAGTGTAGCTGATGAGTCATTTTTTGACATCTTTAACTTTTTTGGATATTGCAACTATTGCATTCACCAATACACGGGGGCGGCAGGTTGGCCTAGAAAAATGACTGGAATCACAGCTACGGTGCCCACCAACACTGCCGAAGTGCCCTTGAGCAAGGCACTTAACCCCAAAACTGCTCCAGGCGCGCCATTCAATGGCAGCGCTCTGCCCCTGACTCAAGAAAAAAATG
>CABFOQ010054394.1:9339-24366 GCA_900660455.1 Gephyroberyx darwinii
ATTGGGGGGGGGGGGATTAAGCTAATGTGATGGCAAAGCCACCTACCAGGGGCCCACAGGGTAATTTCAAGAGACAGGCCTTGGCATCCTGGGAATAACTTGTCAAAACCTGGCCACTGGCAAATACTGAGGATATTAATCCTTACTGTAATGGCCTTGACTAGATTTTACTCTTGTCTCTGTGTGCAGCTTTTAGCACCGGCATAAGTCTATTTAATCACTGACATAAAGGAGTCCCTTAAGGATGTTACTGTAGTTTTACTGTAATTATTGCGTACCGAAAATGCTTGAATTTCTTCCTGTTACTTCTCTCAGAAATTGCCAGGCTATTTGCATATGTTAGTTGTTCATTTGCGGTAGCTGGGTGAGCTGCTGGCGGAGAGAGTGCTTTGTTTTTTTGCAATAAAAATGTGGTGAAGTGTGGAAATCACAGTCCATGCCATTTCATAAAAGGATGCGAGGGCTGTTCAGCTATAAAACAGGTCAAACCCACCTCCACTCCACTTCTCCATTTGCTGAAAGTGGTTAATAAAGCAAAAAAAAAAAACATGAAAAAGACATGAAAACGCAATCAGGTGCGATCATGATGAGGTGCCTGTTGGAGAGCAGCAGCTTTTTGTAGTTTTGATCATTTTAGTAAAAAGATTAATCAAACAATGATTGAGAATCCACATAAAACATGCATTTGATGATATTACAATTTGCTGCATAGACTTACAATTTCTTTGGCAATCAAAGCCATATTCAGCCCTGCATTTTCTGAGAAGATGAGATCTCGTCCTTGCTGTCATCCCCCCCAAACTATGTTTTGTAGGCTCTCAGTTCTGTGATTTTCGTGACCGCGGTGATCAGTCAAGGTATTGTGATTACTTTGTCTCTAACCAACATCTCTCGCTCTTTCTGTTGTTCACAGGTCTACTCATAGGATCAGGCTGTGCTCTCTATCCACTGGGATGGGACAGCGAGGAAGTGCGACAGACCTGCGACAACAGCTCGGACCAATTTGAACTAGGTAAGGTTTATACCAGGAAGATGCATCACACACTTCAGCCTGTACACCTAAACTACAAGCACATATAGTACACATACTGATGTTCTTTCTTACACTGTGGATGTAAAGTCAGCTTGTAGATTTGCTTAATGAATCATCAGCCCTGGTCCCAAAATAACAGAGTACCGACTTTTATATTTAGCCCTTGACATTCTGCTAGCACAAAGCCAGCGAAAACAATTCCCTGATACTGTCATACAGACACAATCCCTTGGCATTTTAAATGTACCACACAACCTTTTATATATTAAAAAAAAAAGTGTTTAATACATTGAAATATGTGCTGAGAATACTCAGGAGCCTGTTTTATGTTCTGTATTCAGCTGACATTATCGGGGTTGTCTGACAGACAAAGTACCGTGCTATCAGAAGCTATTTAAGTAGAAGATCAATTCATGTTGCAACGGCTTCTTTATTGATTCTACATTTGATGCAGGAACTTTTTATCTGAACCTTACTCTTCCAAGTCGATTAGTCTACTGAATGTGAGAAGTGATAATCTTAAATATATTTAATCATAATGATATTGAATTATATTAATTGAGGCTTCCAGAGCAGTACCTAAGGACATTCAACTCGGTGGCAACACAAATGTCCGGTGCAATATTACCCCAGTTCGGTGTGATTGCAACATTTTAATTAAATGTCAAAGGTAACATTAACAACAGTCCTGAGAGTAGGTACACACATCCAGCTATCCAGCTTCCCTTTCTCTACACATTTACATCAAAGTCCACTAAATTACACTAGTTAGAGTTATTTTCTATAGTCTTTTTCTGACACACTAAGATACACGGGGATACTATGCACTGGCCAACCTTGATAAACAACCTGCTATTAACCAATGAGCAGTCAAACTAGCTGTGACCTATGACAAAAACAGCCGATTAACTCCATAACAGTTAGGTTACTGCTATTATCACAAAGCTTGGAATACATAGAAAAAGCTGCAAACTATGTCTGGTTATATCTGAACCTGGTTGACCAAAGTTTGTACACATACTATTGGGAAAAATCAATGCATGAAATCTAGTTGATGCATGTGAGTCTGCCCTGACATGTTGGCTTATAGCTCAGTGGGTTTACACTACCACTGAAACTTGGTGTATATACCAACACCTCTGTTTGAAGCATGTATAAGATTGCGTGCAAATCCTTGAAAGTGGGTCTATGTGACAATGTAAAGATGGTTGCATCACGGCTGCCACTATGTCACTGGGCAGATTGGACTGTATCGGACTAGCTTCCTATCAAAAGCAGGCTTTTAGACTTTCCCGCAAAATCACATCACATCTTTTTTTTGTGAACCGGCGTATCTGCATCAGTGTGCTGTTCTGTGCTGTTGGCATATGAAACATTTAGCTGTTGATAACTGATAACAGATGACTGCATTGTAGCGGGTTATTTCAGTTTCACCATATTCTCATTAGCACCATGACAACACTATGATGTTCTCCCGTGAGACTAACATCACGTCATGAGAGAACAGAACAATGAATTTCACACAAACCAACTGGGAATGTGAATCTCTCCTTAGACTGATAGGGTATTGGGGTTCCTTACTCCGATTATAAAGCATTCAAAAATAACCACTGTGGCAGTGAAAGTGTTTCAGTAAATGAAATGGATTTTGACAGATTGCAATGATGGAATAAAATGCAATGGTGGAACACAACTATCCTTTTTTTGCAATTTACGTAATGTTTGTTTTGCTGTAAAACATGAACTCAACTGAGTCACTCGCTATCCGCATGCATGTGTGTTAAGTGTAAAAAAGCTGAGAATAATTGTCATGCTGAAGCAAAGCCTACAGACAACTTCAATCATGTCATTTGACGGCTTCAACCAAGTTTGGATGCACAAATACATCTAAGCCGCTGCTTTGAAGGCGTCATGTCGCTCCAACAAATATTCCCACCTCATGTGAATGCAGCATAAGCTACAGTCACATTCATGGGATGAGGGATGAGATGAGATAACTAGCCTATATGCCTTCAGACATTTGGGATTTAAAAATGAGATGTCTTGATGTAGTCATAAATTTCCAAATTTAGCATCAGATGTAGGTCATCTTCTTGTTTAATAATGCACTTCAGTTCCTCTAAGGATTATTGAAACTATATCTTAGGGATGCACAGCAGATCAGAGAGCAAGCAGAATGCAGAGGAGCCATACTGACTTATAGGGATGCATTTTGCTTTTGGCAGAGTTACATCTTCGGCCACTAGCGTGCATGCTAAAATTCTGTATTGGGAGCATGCACTGGCCAACATACTGTTTAGGTATGTGTATTGACCTGGCAGTCTGTTGGCAAATGAAGTAAAACAATGTTCAGTGCATTTGTCTCAACAAGGCTAATGGTTTTTCACACAAGGAAGAGAAATTTAGAGGCTTGAACAAAAATGTCACGCAGTTTACAACATTTTCTCCTTAGAGCAAATTCTTAACGCTATCATGTTAGTGTTGGGTTTACGGTAAAAGTAGAGACATGATCAAACAGAAGTTGTCACAGTCTACATCTACATCCCAACATGTAGGAAAATCTCTAACCCTCCTCCCCCCAAAACTACCACCCCCTCCAAATATCTCATATTTCCATCCTGCTTTAATTGCATATGCATATCCCTTTGCGATGTTGTGATAATCATCCTGAATCCTCTCTGTTATCCTCCCCAGGTTCCTGTCAGATTGGCTGGGCGTACTATTGCACAGGGGCGGGGGCAGCAGCTGCCATGCTACTGTGTACTTGGCTAGCCTGCTTTGCTGGGAAGAAGCAGAAGCAGTACCCGTACTAGAAAAGGCATCAGAGAGACGGGGGAAAGCAGAGACCCCAGGCAGTATGGCAAAGGGAGAAGACTCTATGCCTCTATGGACTCATACCAGTACAGCACAGCAGGCACCAAAGACACAAAGTCATAATGGTGCTCTGCACATCATGGGATACTGCTCAGCTGTCAACTGCAGGGACTGTTTCATATTGCAGCACACATACATGGCTTTGAAAACTGGTACTTCTTCTTAAATGAAAAATGTATGGACCAATCCTATTTGTATAACTGCTATGTAACTATCTCTTTTTTTCATTAAAAAGAGTACTCGTTTTGTCCTCCTTTGGTCATTGATGTCTATGTGATAGTGTTCCCTGTGATAGAGAAAAGTAATATTGCTTCATTGTTATGTGAAGTGTTTCTGTATTCTTTTCATGGTTCATCCTTGCCTTAAACACAGACTGAAATGCAATAATCCCTATAACATAAAGCAATCCATTGGTTGCCTGCTTCCTGAACACAGCTTTTTCAGATTCCAAAAACCTAATCATAGTTTATTTAACATATTCTTGAGGTATGAGTTGTGTATGATAATGTGTTTTATCATATTAGTATATGTTTTGTATTCACACTTCAAATTATTCTTTGTCATTATTTTCATTTTGTAAATAAATGTTTATTGAAATTCTCCATTTAAAGTGTTATTTCAGTCTCAAAGTATCCCTGGAGGAAAGAGGTACTTCACATTTAAGGGGTTTCTGCTCGCATTCCTAAACAGCTTTTCCCATGACCTCTTGATCTTGGTGGTGTTGAGTACATGTGGGAGTCCTTTTTCAATCAATAAAGAGGATAAAGAGGGGCAGTGCCGTGAATTTAACTTTTCCCTTTATTGATGAGGCAAATCCCCTGACCTCTAGTCAGATTATTTGCCTTTTGATCAGGTTACTCGGCTTCAAAAGCAGAATCTTCCAGACAATCCCTACGATGCAATCGCAGCCTGAAACACTGAGTGGACGTACATCCATCAGCTTAATGTCAAGGGGTATCTCATAGTTCCTCAACCTGCTTTCACAGTGTGAATAATAATGGTAACATTTTCATGCAACTGCCACAGTTATATGTGTGTCATCAAAGGCCTGAGCTGTACCCAGCTTTTGAGTCACTATTTTTAGGCATTTGTGCCTCTCCATTTTTTTTCTACCTCGATTAGCAAACAACACTATAGATTTTTTCAAGACCAAGTGTTCAAAGTCAACTCACTTAAAATGCAGCTGCTCTGCATGCATATGGCACTCATTAGCGCAGGCCCACTTTCTCACAATGCATAGCATCCCCAAGATAATGGCACCTCCTCCACCCTCACTGGAGAAATGTCTCTTTCAGTACTTGCACTGTTTAATAAGTCAGTATGGCTCCTCTGCATTCTGCTTGCTCTCTGATCTGCTGTGCTGATTGATATCACCGGTGATGGTTACAGTGTCAACCAGATGCCTCATCAGCCAAGGCTGACACATTGGGGTCAAGTTGGAGTGTTCCTTCCTGTACCTGTACCCTTAAACCCTTGCCTTGAAACAGGACAACTGTGTGATAACTAGCATGCCAATTGCTGTAAAAGAATGCAGATTGGATTTTTAGTTATACAGACAAATATTTCTCAGAGGCTGAGGTGCTCTGTAGGCAGAAGTAATCTTATTGGGTGAGAGCCAAACAACTGCAGTTTTTTTTAAGTGCAGGTTAGCTAACTGGCAAACCTGAAAGGCAAAGAAGGAGCTCTGGTGAAAGTGTAAAGAAAAACACAAATGGCAATTACTTTCTTTGATTCCATGTTCATGGTATTCATGATCTTGGAAGGTTAGCAGGCTAGCTAACTAGCTTACCTACATAGCTAAAGTATAGGTAGCTATAGGCTAGTATAGCTAGTTTGAACTTGTCAGCTAGGTTAACTAGATAACTTGATATGACTAGACAGCATTTGTTCAGTTAGAATCAAGGGCGCTAGGCTTCATAATATTAGCTACTTCCTGTCTTGCCTTTTTCACTGGACTTCAGTCTAATATTATTAGCCAGAGAAACTGTGGTTCTTTGGCTCCGCCCATTGAGATTTAACTCAACCAATGAGATTATTTCTGCCTCCAAGAGATGTTTGTATAACTAAAACTCCAATCTGCATAACGAAGTGGGATATTCAAAAAGACTAGCACTTTCATCTCCTTTCATCAGTATAACACCTGCCCGCCAGCTATGGATTTGTGAATTACCATTTCTGGTAAATGTTTTTTTCTTTGACATAAGCAATATTCTGCTGAAAACTATAGTTATTTTAAGTGTAATACAGGTGAATATACAGGGAGTAGAAAGAATAACAGAAATACAACATGAAAATGCCTTTAACTTTGAAGTGACTAAGCACAATTAAAAAGGCACAGGCAAATCACATTAAGTTAAATGTCAGCTAACAGTATTTTCAGATAGTTGTAGTTCAGACAGTAGTTAGGACCAGCAACTCAGGAGGCACAGGTACCCCTACTGGCCTTGGATCAGATCCCATCAGCTCCTGTCTGTGTCTGCCTTCCAACTATCTGAATGAATTAAAAATGCTAAAGGTGAGTGGACTCCCCGCTCTACTGTAAAAGACTGCCAATTAGCAGTATGTGTCAGCATTAAGACGTCTGACAACTTTTCTGAGTTTTCCAACGATGTGAGACAGAGTTCTAAAGAGGCCAAAGAGTCAAGAGTAAAAGGTGCATCAGTCACAAAAACTGCAAAATTATCTAACGTGGTAAGAGGAACAGTCTCGAAAAGCATGGCAACATATTGCAAAGGATCAGAGGTTGCAAGTCACAGCTCACCGGCAGGGGTAGACACTTAACAGGATAGTTACTAAACATCAAAACTACTAAACTACCCCAAAAAATAAACTCAAGAATTTCCGTAGGATTGAATCAACACCTCTGTGACAAAGTCTCAACAAAAACTGTATGTTGTGAGCTTGGCAAAGCTGGTATTTATGGCAGGGCTGCCAATCAGTTAAACAGTACTTGCTCTATACTATACTGGATGCTACTGCGCCAAAAAAAAAAAAAAATCCAAGCCTAAACCCTTGGTTGGCTCAGTGAGCATAAAAAAAATCCCTAAAGAATAGCAGAACGTAAATGGAAGCCCAACAGACTGCAAATATTTTACGACCCTATGAAAGACGTAAATGTGAAATATCATATGCAGGAGCAGCATTATTCTCTGAGCTCATATCTAAAAATTGTCACAACTCTGGGATACTGTTCAATGTAATCCACTCTGCTATCAACCCTCCCCCAGTTACAGTATCGAAGCCTCCCCAGAGAAATGTGAGGAAATTCTTTTATCTTGTACCAAGGGGTTGAGAGCACTAGATCCCAAATTTAGCCTCTTGCTGGTTTATTGCCACTTTAAATTGTTTTAAACCTACTGCTCTGTCATTTTCAAAGGAGAATCGTGTACTTGTTAGTCATATTAAGTGCCCTCTACCTGTCCCCAAGATGTTGTCCTCACCCAGTCCCTCAAGGAGGCCTTTGATATAGTTAATCCCAACGCCTTATCAGTCATAAACAGCTCTCTGGCCACTAGTATTTCCCTTCCAGTTTCTAAACTCTAAACTATTTTTGTCAAAAGTTCGTTTTGAGCTAGTTTTGAGCTTGAGTGTCAGGTCTTTCCCGGGAAAAATCCTCTGGCACACAGGAAGTGATGCATTTTATGTTTGGATTAAATAAAAGAAGAACTGGGTAGTTAGCATGGGCGTCGATAGCCACCGTGGCTGAACAGACAAAGAAAAGAGCGCCACCTAGAGAAACTCAAACTTCATCAACAAATAGTCCAAGGAAAAAGACATCATGGTACTGGCCCACAACGTCACTCTCACTTTTCATGAAACAGCTTCACTGGCATGATGTAATAGATTACAATTTTGGCCCCTAGCTTCTAGCTTGCGTCTACATTGCATGTCATCCCTCCTCTCTCACCCAATCCTGTCTCTCTCTATTGCTACTATCAAATAAAAGGCAAAATGCCCAAAATAAACCCAAAAAGAGCTAAATTCACTCACCCAAACTCTTCCTCATAATAATTTCTCTTTTCATACACTGAATTTCTTTCAGCCCATGAATTCAAAGATAACCTAAATATTGTCATCTTATTAATTCTCATGTTAATTGAAGAGTAAATATGCCAACTGAGCAAAGGAACCTACATCATTTCTATTTTGAATTAAATCTTTAATTTTAAGTATTATATCTTTCTCGGGTTTATAATGGGTCTCTCATGGGCTCAAGTATCCAGCTTCTGGGGGTAGATTTCCAACCCTCCCCTTGAAATACTTTTACTATATTTTTCAAGCTGCTCTTTGAAATTGGATTGACAAGATATTTTATAAGAGATGTAGCTTAAATTTGCATGCATTGCCCACTGCGCCTTCACTTCAGTCATTTCACATTTTTGAAGAATTAAATTAAAAAAATGTGCTGCTGCATGTGTGGTAAAACCTCAATCACATATGATGGTTATCTTTCTGAAATCAACATTATTTAATGATTAGACAGTTGCCCCTGGGAAGATTCCTCACTTATAAAGTGAACTCAGCAGATTCAGACCAACATCCAATCATAGTTGTACTTTAACCAATTATATAAACAGTCTTGTTCCACTTCTGCAGAGCCAGAGGAGGGATGGGTGGAGCTGTTATGTGGTGTTCAAAAAATGTGATGTGATGAGTGATATTTCAGAAACCTGTGATCAGGGATGTAATGAGGGGAAACCCACCTACACTGCATCAGTATGTGTATAACTCTTGTGGTGATGGTGGAAAAGCACTTGACAAAACACGGTGTAACGTTAAGGTTAGTCCTTTAACTTGAAGTTAAAATTTTGTAGAAGGCTAAAGTGGGACTAGGGTTGCTAAGTCACTGTGTGTTTGGCAGTGACTCAAAAAATGAATATATTCCTCATTAATTATTTAAGTAGTTACATTACTTTACTTATTACTCCCTGGAAAGGTAATTCGTTACACTACTCGTTACGTTACTTGCCCGTTACCCCCTCCCAAATAAACAACGGAGATTGTTTCCGCTTACCTTACAAATACCTCGCCTGTGCGCCTCTGTGACTGATAACCAAATACTGCCAGCTCGGCTGTTAGTACCTGTGCTTAGTTTACAATTGGCAACAATAACTATGTCGTCTTCCTTCTAGACAAAATCAAAGTAACGGGAATATTTCCGGCCGCTGAATGTTAGTGTATCTATCTTTCATCCTAGCTAGCTAGCTAGCGCAGTGTGTGGCGCGCGACGTGTCGGTAAATTATGACGAGAATACATTCGGGGATGGTGATTGGCTCAATACATTTATACGTGAACTGAAGGGGGCGTCGTAACGATGTATTTCTCGGATTTGTAACTGTAATATCCCTGAAATTGAACGGGTAACTCGTTACAATACGCCTTACTGAGGAAAGCGCTAATACTTGTTCAAACGCCCATCAGTGGTGCTCAGTTGGGTTTGAGTGACATAGGTGGATTTTAGAGCCAACAGCGACGTCCGGGTTAATCGTGCCGCCCGGTTGGCTAAAACTTCGGCCGCCCGAACAGGGACTTGAACCCTGGACCCTCAGATTAAAAGTCTGATGCTCTACCGACTGAGCTATCCGGGCTCTTACAGTAAGCTGTGGCAGAGTCTTTACACAAACAGAGCAAGTTTTTCTTCCCGTACAAACGGAGTTACGTCATGCTGCGAAGTTACTTCATCTTCAGCCCTGTAGCATTTTACCTCTGCCATCAAACCGTGACCCCCAGCACACAGCACAATTTTTTTAGGCTGTGCTTGATCAGCCACGCCGTCAGAGCATCTCGCAACTCACTTTGGGGTCCCAACCCGCCAAATGAGAAACACTGCCCTGGATGACAGTGGGTCAGTTTCAATTTCCTTGTATTGGATTAGGTCAGGAGGCAGGGTCATTCAGTGCTCAGCACATTTGATCTGCCCTTATTTTGGGAGTTGGTCTTCTCTCAAATGAGTTGACATTTGGAGGTTGGACTGCTCATGCTCGTCGCTCCCAATTGCAAGAGACACAAAGGTTGAGACAAAGTGTGATTGAGACGTTTTTGACTGTACCCATTTCTCTGAGGCATAGGTATTCGAGTTAAGTGCACATTTTTGCATTTTTAATGCATGTTCCTCTAGTGATTTAATTCATTAATTTCTCACTAAAATTAAGAATCTGTTTTCCATGACCTTGTCAAGAAAGCAGCATCATGACATACACCAACTGCATACAGCATACAGCACACAACAATATATGAATTCAAAACACAGTCGTATAAAAGAAGAAACGGTAAAAAGATGTATATAATCGCTCCAAGCGACAATAGTAAAATATCAAACCAGCATGAAGTCACTCTATCAGAGAAGGGTTCGGGGATTATACTCTACTGCCATCTAGAGGCGATATTGAGAATCGTAACTCCGTCTTGCTTACGTCATACAATAATAAGGAAGTAGCTCCCAAATCAAATAACACGAGTTGGGACCGATAGGGAATAGTTGGTACCGTATTTCTCATTGTGCGTGATATTTCACATTGTAAGTGTTTCTATGTTTGCACCATAGACTTAACAAGAAAAATCCTAATATAATATGAACCGTGTTACATTTTGCAGGCCAACGAAGCACCCATCCACGGACTAAGATTTGTTTTGATTGTTGTTGATTTGTTGTGATTCTTTTGTCTCTCTTAAAGGCTCAGACAAGGCCTATGGAGAGATACTTACTCCAGAAAGTTATTGGCGAAGGATCTTTTGGCAGGGCATTGTTGGTCCAGTATAAAAGCACTCAGGAAAAATATGTGCTCAAAGAGATCCGTCTGCCAAAGGTAGGTGTGCAAACACAGATAATGATGTACACAGCTTTATAGTCTTCTCTGGTGTAACAGCATTAACTGGATTTGCACTGGATCTCTGTCTGGCTAAAACATAAAATAAACATAATGCTCTGCAGGGTTCAGACCTCCCCATATTTAGAAACTCCTATTGAGTATAGGGCACTAAGACTGTATTTAAATCCACTGTATTTTGCCATATCCTGGGGTCTGATATGGCAACGTTATTAGCACTGTGATCTAATGTAGATAACTGCTAGATCATTGCCTATATAAACATAATAGAAATGCATTAATCATAAATGTTTTTACAGAATCAGCCCAAATTGGAGAATTCAAGGAGAGAAGCTGTCCTGTTGTCCAGAATGAAACATCCTAATATTGTTGCTTTCAGGGAGGCGTTTGAAGGTGCTGTAATCCTTTTAAAATTTACTAAATAACATTTTGGTGACATATTACAGTCCTTATTGTTAGGATTGCAGAATAGGCTATGTGATTTTGTCTGTTCAGCTGATGGCCACCTGTGTATTGTCATGGAGTACTGCAGTGGAGGAGACCTGCTCCAGAGGATCCGACAACAGAAAACTACCCTGTTCTCAGTCGATGATGTAGGCCTTGACTTTCTGAGGCTATTCACACATTTAAAATCAACAGCATTGTTACTGATTTGTTCTTTCATGCTCTGAAGATTTTAAGTTTGCTCTCTTTTTTTTCAGATTTTGAAATGGTTCGCTCAAATGTGTGCTGGTACGAAGCACATCCATGATAAACGAGTTTTGCACCGAGACCTGAAGGCCAAGGTAATCTGTAGAAGTTGCTATAATTACATTTTATAATTATCATGCATGTTAATGGATTTTGCATTGTGTCTAAAAACTTTTCATTAAAAGGCACAGGAGCACATTGTACATTGAGTCGGTGGTAAAGTCTCCTGATAATGATTAGTCATCTAAATTTGGCTTAGGTCATAAACAAGAAACTCATTACAAACTTGTGAGAGAAATCTTATTTTCTTTATGTTTGTCCTCTGAATCAGAACAAGAAGAAGAAGACACTAATTTAGTTTCACTGGTTGGCTGCATCTTGGTGGAATCTCATCAGTATGAGCACCGTGGAATAAAATGAGCAATGATAAAATTGCTGATCGAGATAAAAGCACAGCATTATCTCCCAGTTACACGTAATAGCATCACAGCCCCACGGTTGGCTGCTCTTTTTTAGCTTCATGTTTAGTCATCATTTCTCTGTCATTTCCTTGCCTAGAACATTTTCCTGACAGATAATGGGACAATCAAGCTCGGGGACTTTGGCTCAGCGTGTATTCTGAATAGGTACAGGAAGAGCAAAGCAGCAGTTTATAGATTTTTTTTAAAATGATATACTATGCTTGATTTTACTCTCATTATATTTCAATTATGACCCACATCATTTTACAAATTGTGACCTTCTCTCTTGCAGCTCAAAGGCTTTTGCCTGTACGTATGTTGGGACACCATATTATGTCTCTCCAGAAATCTGGGACAACAAGCCGTACAACAATAAGAGGTATGATCATGTTACCTCGGCTGTTTGGCCGGATGCTGCATTTCATATAACATTAGATAAGATGAAACTTTTATGATCCCCATGGGGAAATTGGGTAATTGCAGTGGAAAATAGAATAAAAACCAACCATTACAAACATTAAAACATTAAGTAGAATGTATAAATGAAAGGTTTGGAGGAAAGGATGGATTTCACCATCATTGGGGTATTCAGCATGAGAGGTGTGTAAGTGTTAGGTATATATACATACACACTACTGGTAAAAAGTTTTAGAACACCCCCATTTTTCCAGTTTTTATTGAAATTTAAGCAATTCAAGTACAGTGAATAACCTGAAATGGTACAAAGGTACACTGTCAGGTAAGGTAAGTCAGCAAAAACTAAAAAATAATGTCAATTTCAGAGCCAAGGTGTCAGTGAGTACAGTTTCCTACACCATCAAAAGGCACTTGCAAACTGGAGGAAACTCTGACAGGAAGAGGTCTGGCAGACCAAAACCACAACAGAATCAGAAGGCCGTTTCTGAAAGTCAACAGCTCGCGTCATAGGTGACTCACAGGACAACAGCTTCAAGCTCAGCTTAACACTGGTTGAAGTAAGTAGGTCTCAGTTTCAACTGTGAAGAGAAGACTTGGAGCTGCAGGTTTGACAGGTCGAGTGGCAGTAAGAAAGCCATTGCTAAGATGGCAAAATAAGAAAAAGAGGCTTGCCTGGGCCATGAAGCACCGCCAGTGGACTACTGAAGACTGGAAGAAGGTCTTATGGACCGATGAATCAAAATTGGAAAAATGGGGATGTTCTAAAACTTTTGACCGGTAGTTATATTGTTATATGTTATATTGCTTAAGTGTTAATATATAACCATCAGAAGGATATGGGGATAAGAAGAAAAAATATATGGGAATTTACAGCAACATGTAGATGAACAGGTCTACAGAAGGCCATTCATATGTACAGAAAGTGTCCAGGCCTACACACCATGTCAATATATTCACTTTACAGATGCAGATATCATGTAGAGAATGTGCCGATTTGGATACGAACATAAAACCCTGGAGGGAGGCAGCATATGTGCAGAAAAACGACAATGTGCAAAGCGCATGTGAATTACTGTCCGTTCTCAATATCACTATGGAGGCAGCATGTGTCTTATAGATGTCTTATAGAATAGTCCAGAGTGAAGGAATGCAAAAAGCAATCGCATCATAGCACATATAGACTCATCACCCTCCTAGTTAGCTGAGGCTGGGTCCAGTTGGGCAGGAAGCATTTGAACAAAAGAGTGCCCAACACGCTCCATGCTGCACCATCATGTCCTAACATGATGCTACAAAGTAAGATCCAGTACATAGGCCTGTCTGTACTAGTCAAGTTTATTTATATAGCCCTTCATCACGAACAACCATCAAAAGACTTTACGATCGAATTATGCCACACAGTTGATGCAGAACGTAGCGGAGCAAAACGCATCGATCACGACAAATGAGATGTTATGGTGCAGTGCGAGCAAAGCAGGAGGACTTGTGAGATGTGGGGATCAGTCAGTCTTGTGTTTTTTTTTGGATTTAGCCAAGACATGACGAACGTCTGGCGTGGATGAATAAACCTGCCC
Source organism: Gephyroberyx darwinii (assembly GCA_900660455.1). NCBI lineage: Eukaryota > Metazoa > Chordata > Actinopteri > Trachichthyiformes > Trachichthyidae > Gephyroberyx > Gephyroberyx darwinii. The sequence goes on from CABFOQ010054394.1 coordinate 23,217, forward strand.
TGTGTTTGTGTGTTCTGCAGTGATGTGTGGTCTCTGGGCTGCGTCCTCTACGAGCTCTGCACCCTGCGCCACCCGGTACTTCCCTTCCACTCTCCACACCACGGGTTCGACTGCGGGCCTCTCTCCAAATACTGTCAATGAATCATTGTATAAAATACCTCTGCTGACATCTTACTGCACAGCGAGACATACAGCAAACCATTGTTGTGAAATGACTGAGGGCCAGTATCTTCAGCTGAGTTGAATTATCTGCTGTGTATTTTTCGTGGCTCAGATGTTGCAGTAGGGTTTGTGTTCCCAGAGATCCTCACCCAGTCCGTTCCCTCCTGTCTCCAGTTCCAGGCGTCCAGCTGGAAGAGTCTGATCCTCAAGGTGTGTAGAGGCACCTACCCTCCCCTCCCCAGCCACCTGCCCTACGAGATGCACTATTTGGTCAAACAGATGTTTAAGACGAACCCCAAGGACAGGCCGTCCCTGCACACCATCCTTACCTCTCACCGGATATCCAGGCTCCTGCATAGGCATCTACCCACCCAGGTATAAATGTAGCTACCACTTAAACAGCCTGTCAGTCAGGTTAACTGTGGTCGACCGAACGAGCTGCAGGCAGTTGAAGAGCGGGTCATTTTACTGCCGCCCATCCATCACACTGACATTTTATTGTGACATGAACTGAGAATTTTAAACAAGGTCTTACACAACAGCCCCAGCTGCGGTGACCCTATGTGGGATGTGACCCTTGACAAGCTGGTGTTAGTTCAGATGGCTGCGTAAGTCATGTTATGTTTTTGATTTAGTGCGTTGCTTCGGTTCTTTTTCACAGGCGATAGAGGTGGAGAAACCGAGGGGCCGTATGGGTAGATGGAGGAGAGACGAGGGGCAGAAGGTGGTTTCTCTTCTGGGACAGAAGAGTCTAATAACAACGTCAACATTTGAAGGTAGCCCTCAAAGTTACCTGACAAACAGATACAAGAGGATGTACCCTCTTCGGTTTTTCATCCAAAGAGCACCTGTTGTTTTCTGTCATGGACATTTCTGGTGCCAAGTAGCACTTCACAATCTTTTGTCTTTTCATGCTTATATTTTTCATTCTTTAACCTTTGACATGGAAATAACACTGTGTCTGTCCCTTCATCCCCAGGTGTAGAGT
>CABFOQ010054394.1:24386-39130 GCA_900660455.1 Gephyroberyx darwinii
AGGTGTAGAGTTACCCGAGGCCCGCCGTGAGAGCCGAGAGCCCGGTCCTCGAAAGCAGTGGGCCGCCGACCCCTCGGACACTGTGCTGCAGATGTTGGGCAATGCCAGTCTCCTCTCGTCTGATAGCATGGTTTCAACTGGCCAGACTCACAAAGGTTCTGCTCATGAAAGTGCAGGGATTTGAGCAGCTTGTTTTGAGTTTGGTTGAGGTACAACAATATAAGAGAATCGAGTATCAAAGTGTTGTACTCCGGTTTGTCCAGGTACCTCAGAGGACTACGGGGAGCCACAGGGGGGCCGGCAGAGGAGACGATGGGAGAAGAATCCTCCCGAGAGGCTTCTGAGTCTGCTGGAGAAAGCCCAGCTTAGCACCGCCTTCAGCACCTACTCAATACACAGAGGAGGTCCGTCAACATACCTTCATACAACTAGCTAGCTAGTCTGTAATTCATCCACGAAAAAACCAAATATTTTTTTCCAGTCAGCCTAGCTGTGGTTTAATTGCTAATAATATGAATGAGGATGTTGCTTTTTTCAACCTTCTCTAAAGAATAATCTTGCTAGGAGTACATTGGTGTAGTAGAATATAAATGGTACTGTGTGGCTTCGTCCTGGTCTACTGCTTCAGATGACAACCCGCTGATGGGGCCCCTGTCCCAGGCACAGGGTGATGACACCGACGGCCCCGAGAAGGAAGCGGCAGCAGACGAGGACAGGCTGGAGCCACGCTCTGATGATGAGGACACGTGAGTCAACCTGACGTTTCACTGTCATGTCTCACAATATTGCTAACGATGAGCGTATTTGAGCTAACCGGGCTTGCCATTGGTCATCAGAAGGAAACAAGTCCTGATTTACTGTAACGTACATGATACTTTTATTTATGCTTAATTTTTCAAGTCGTCGAATCAAATTAAAGATTAATACCAACAACTACCACAGGATTTAAAAATAGCCTGTGTCATGACGCCCTTTGATGCACAACTGGATCAAATGCATCAAATGTGCATTGAGTAATCCATGATTTATATGGACCTCTATCGGTGACCAGTAGGAATTAGTAGGAACATACAGTAATTGCAGCCCTCTGGCACAAACCTCTGTGACACACACGACAGAAACCTTTTATGAAGAGGTAATATATCACAATACAAGATATTGTAATAATAATATTATTTTTTCAAGCCGGAAATCTCAACAGATATATTATGGTCTTTTATGCTATGGGGCAGTAAAAATCTATTGCCCCTTTATTATACACATTACGTGTTAATGTATAGGGAGGGCAATGTATGGATCTTTGTTGTATCTTTATTGAATGTATGAAATGTATTTATGTCATTTGGATGAGGACACAGAAACAACACACTTCTTCTCTTCACAGGGACTTTGAGGAAGACTCTCCATGTGACTGGATGGATGAACTTGAGAAGATGCTTTTGGAGCGCTAACGCCTAATCCCTCATCGGAGCCTGTGTAATCACAAGGCTCGCGATATTACGGATCATATTCCCTACAAACACAAACTGTTTACATGTCAAGATCATTTCTCTTGATGACTTTGGGAGCCATTGTTTCTATAAATGAGGAACATTTTTTACTGCATCATTGTTCCAAATGGACAAAGAAAGTTTTCAAATGTATTATGGGAGAATTAAGCACTGGATTGTATGTTTTGATCTTTTTGAACATTGTTTCCAGCTGTTTTATGTGTCAGCGCTATTTTCTAATTGCCACAACAAAAAAAAAACAATCAAATCTGACTCTAATATTGTTCGTCCTGTTATTATATAACCTGTTTATATAAAGATGTTTGACTTGTACATGCCTTGCCTCTCCCTCGGTTTGAACATCTGCTGTATACCGCACAAAAAATCATAGAGCCGGAGCAGCTCGGTCTCCCTGGGGTCACACTGGTTTGAACCCGCTCAGACCTTTGATGTTCATTTCCTCCGCAATATCAAATGTAGACTAAACAGGTTTATTGGTATTCTCTGTGATCCACTGTCAAACCCTACATCTGGATCCTTTGGTTGTGGGTTTTTTTTATTACTGTGGCCTAAACATTTGTGCAGATGTACAGAAACAGTTTAGTGTTGTTAGTCTCCTGGAAACAAAATAGTCTCACCACCTTTCTTCACCACTAGGTGGAGTTGAGGTCACTGATGTTCACACTGGAGTGGGGAAGAGGGAACAAAGCTATGCCATCAGATATAACGGAGAGGTCTAACACAAGATGCTTGTTGTTGGGCCTGTGTGATCATTGGTGGTCAGGTTTTTGTTGACACATTGAAACATTTGAATAGCAAACTCAAATGTTCAAATTAAAAGACCACGTCTGTTGACCATGGAAAAGCAGACAATAGCTTACCACATTTTGGCGCAACAATAAAAACCAAGCAAGCCTCGCCCATGATATTTTGGGCTCAACAGGATGTAGATATTACAGAAGCTTGAGTCAACACAACCATGATGGTGCTGATTCACCAACGGTTGTACCAGGGATGGGTTATCCTGCTGGCAATGTCCCTCTAGTGATTGAGCCTCCCATAGGGTGACAGGAGGACTCAGCCACTAGAGTCTCCACATATCTCCCCATGGGTGTTTTATTGAGGAAGCCTGGCTGCTGCTCGCCCCTTATCTTTAAGCCACACTGAATCCCCCCGGAGTCCATATTCTAGCCCCCTGCTTGTTTATTTTTCCTCTTGTACCTCAATGCATGTTCATGTTCATAGCAGAGCTACTGATAAAGGGGGATAGAATAAGGGGCATTTGGACGTTGTATAATGCTGTGCCCTGTAGATATGAGGGTCCCATCAGTGTCCATTATGGATTAGACCGTGTCCTTATGGCACAGCCATTACTCAGTTGTCAGAAGACACTTTTATTATTACCCCAGGACTCCAGGGTAATGATGATGAATGATGAATGAATGATAATTGAATGATATAATGGGAATTGTGGTATTAAGACTCACTTATTAGGACTTGGTTTTGGGGATTAGGGGTATGGATATCAGGTTTATAGGGGGCTATATCCTAAAGATTGTCTTGACAAAAGAGTCTGTTATGTTTTTGTTTTGTCCCAGCCTTAGTAACTCTATGCAAACAGGCAACAGACGACATGAGGAGATAAAAGTTTTGGAAAAAAAGAAATTGCATCGCAAGGGATTCAAGTTACCAAAACGTGTTGACTGCCTTTGTGTAGAGTTTACTCTGCAGCTTTGTTTTATGAAGTTGCACCTTCTGCTAAGATACACAGGCTTCCTCTTGCAACAAGGTCATCAGCGTATGTTACATCTCAGTGCTAATAAGCGAGTCAAACAATTCTCTTAGAGTGAATTGTTCATCTGTGCAGCACTTCTACACCGAGGGTTAACAAAAGGGCTTTGAGCTGGATCCAAGCGCAGACAAGTGCGACTCACTGCATTGACACATGTGGTGAGTCACACCTTGACGGTTTGCAAAGTGCTGTGCTTCCGTTTGATAGATGCAGGCGCGATGCAAGAGCGCTTATGTGGTGTATTAAGATGAACTGCAGGAAGTCCGTCAAACATGTACAAAGCATATCTGTTCATATCTACTGCATCTCACCTGTAACTCCTGCTAATTATATAACATGGTACATAATGCAGTAGAGTGTGTTGAGTCATAGTGCGGTTTCATTTCATTTCTATCCACCTTCAGATCTGATCTTAGTTACTTCGTAGCTTTTCTTCTTGCCTTAGAGCGTTGATGTAAAGCAAACGAGTAACTTCCCTATCAAATGCTTTACAAGAAGCTAAAACGTAATCTCATATAGACCCTCACTATCTGTGACCTTCTCTGTTGGTCCCTGGGTTCGCCTCGTGTCTGTCTGTCTGTCACAGCCTGTTTTCCTGGCCTGGTTTCTGAACATCCCCAACTCTCGTCAGGAAGAGCTCTACAGATGCAAGATGACCCAGTGAACTCTGTCTGGCTACCAATGCTTAGAAAAGCATTTCGTAGAAAAGTCCGCTCTCAGTTCTCTTATTCCCCACAAACAAAGAAGACCTTACTTTAGCGTATCTCTAGCGTCTAAAGTCCCTCTGGTTTTTTAATACCTTGAATTTGCTTTAGTTTGTGTATGGCATGTGGGGCATAGTAGACCAGCCTCTCTAGTATCCACTGCACAGAGAAGGAAACAATGAAATCTGCTACCAGGACTCACAGAGTGAAGTGAAGTGCTGTTTATTCTTCATGGGAGCAGCTCTTCCTGCTAATAACAAAGCACTTGGGCGCAGCAGTTGGAGTCGCTTTGCAACTATAAATATGGGAACTGTCATTGTTATGATTATTTCAAGTCCTCCGCGGTGACCCTCCATTGTCTGCCACCAGTGTTTTGTTGGTCGGGATCAGACAATAGAGGCTGGTGTGGCCAAGCGGGGGTTTGTCTCAGAATGGTGCAATTCATCAGCCGAACTCAAAAGTAGAGAAGGTCAGGAACGGTTAAATTTGGATACTGGGTTATGTGAAGTGCTGGCTCCGCGCTGGTCGCCGGGGCCATTTGCAGATTTACATTACTATTGTTTGTGGCTCGGACCCCTGTTGACTCCTGATGGGCCGTCCATCTTTGGGAAGAGTCCATGTATTCAGGGTCAGAGTCTCTGTCGATCTGTCTCTTTGCCTTCCTTCCTTCGAGCCTATAATAGATCGATAGCAGACTTAGCAGAGAGTGTCTTTAAAAAACCTTTTGCTGTTTATGAAGATAAAAGTTTTATGGCGTCGGTAGCAGACACAGCCCGTTGAATTTCTTCAACAATCGAAACCGAGTACCTTTCTTTGACGACGCTACATAACTTGAACCTTTTTCTCTGAAGTGCATTGCTTCAATTTGAATTTGGCATGTGTGGTTTTCTCATCTCTCTCTTTTCATGGCAGGAATATGGCAGTGTGATGCTGTGAAGTTAAGCTCCTGCTCACTCATAGGCCACTGATCTAGACAGAGATACCATTCAAACTGCCTTCATCTGTGCATCTGCTGTGGCAGTCCCCCCCCTGCCAGCCTCAGCTGCTCCTCCTCTATTCCAGTAAAACAACCCCTGTCATCTTATCTCTCTATAACCTGGAAAAGGCAACGGCTCACTGCATTCCTGCGGCTTTGGAACGAGTTAGATTTATTGTACTGACAGCGTGTATTTGAATTAGACCAACTGACAAAATAAACACACCAAAGAAGAAGATTACTAGAGATCTGTAATCTTACAGTAGCCTTGCTGTTCAGCCAGAAGAGAAGCATCACAGAGTGTTATAGTTGTTTGTGTTAAAACAGGATATTATTTTTATTTATTCAAGGGGTATACCCTTTGTTTAAAATAGAGTAGAGATCTTGATCAGACGGGGTCATTTCTAAATCCTCAATCATTTGTGATTATTGACTTTCAGGGATGGACCCTCATCTTCCTTGAAATAAATATTTTTTTAGTGTGCTTGGAATGGAAGCTTTACTTTCAGTGGGTATGGAGGAAAATAAGGTTTCATTAACGAAGAGAATGAATTTGAAACGGACCCACCCAAGCCTACAGCTAATAACAGCAATAATAACTTCAATTTAAGAGCACTTAACAATAGAAAAGAGAAGAACTAGATAAAATGAGGAAAATAACGACTAGGCTAAAAGGTAGGAAGACAATAAGACAAACAAAGAACAAAAAAGCAGAGGAACGGAGATTTCAGGAAGGGGTATGGAGGAGATCTGATAGGTACTGGGGAGCAAGGGCTTGAAGGGACTTGTAGGTGAGGAGCAGGATTTTGAAGGTGATACAGTACCTGACTGGGAGCCAGTGGAGGTGGATGAGGGTGGGGGTGATGTGCTACTAGATACCCAACGCATGGGCGACGATACTACAGCAGTCCACGCTCATGCACATATTTTGAAAGATGGGACAACGGGATGAACAAGTTGTTCCTTTGAAACACTTCTTGTACTTTTTACGCTTCATGATTTTATCAGTCACGCACACTTGGAACTGACAAGTACAATGCCGTCTGCAGTAATGGAAATGTTTTACACAGCAAGAGCAATGAACGTAGTGTCTTAGTTGTGTTAACATGGCGTTGATGGGAAATGAACTCGGGAATGATATCGTCAAATATCACATATGCTCTGGATGGTCAGTGCTTCTCGTGTTTGATGATGCCTCCTACCTGGGATTACCTTGGTATTATCTACGTCTGCTACACTGGGCTAATTGTGTGGTTTGTTTTGGATCAATACAGATAACCTCTAGGGTATCCTATCCAACCCTGAGGCCAGAGTGGGAATAAATCCGCTGTCTCTTGGGGACCCTGGCGTCCTTCACCGGTTGAAGAGGCTGTTGAGAGAATAAACGTTGAGTTCTTATTTAAAGCATCCTATTTTATAATAATCTTTGCAGTTAAAATCTTGAATGACAAACCAGGGAGTAAACTGCTAACCGGTGAACAGGCTCATCACTTCACTAGGACCCAAGGAACTTAGACAATGGTCTTTTTATTTTATTATTGTGAACATGTTGACCTCAGGGCTGGTCTGTAAACGTCAGCTTTTATGTGTGGTTGTGCTGCGGGGTGCGCTATGGACATTTGTTTACGAGTCCATGTGAGTTTCTGTTACGCTGCTGGTCCGTAGTGTTTCAGCGGCCTGGGTATCGTTAATCCTGCCATGTGCTCGATGAGCCGCTGTGTAAAACTTGATAGGTGGATTTCAGCCCTCCTTGGTCTGCTCCCTGGCAGCTGTGTGGCTGGTAAGAGTTACATTTCCAGTGAAAATTTAGCTATTGGGCGCCCTAGTGGCGCAGTTGGCTAAGCTGCACACTGAATGTGATGTCTGTGTTCAAATCCGGCCTGGGACCTTTGTCACATGTCATCCCCTCTCTCAATTCAATTCAAAGGGGCTTTATGGGCATGGAAACAGACATTTACAAGTGTGAAATAAAAACAAAAAATGTATGTACAATTAAAGATATACTAAAGTAAAGAAATGTGTAAACAGAACTGTGTAACATTGCAATCAAATATATAAATAAGAGTAAATTAACTTAAAAATACAAACAGATATAGAAAGTACATTTCCGAAAGTACATTCCCATCTGTCTCTCTTCTTTTAATACTAATAAAGACAAAGCAAGCAAGGGTTCAGTGTCTTTCCTTAAGGGCACTTGGACAGGACATGTGGCTGTTGTGGGGAACAAGTCCGTGACCTTTCCTTTCCTTCATGGGACAGTCACTCCAATTACTGGGTTGCCCTGCTTAGTTAGAAGCTTGGGAGAGGAAAAGTGTTGCCAGACATTAGTCACACCCTCAGAGTGTGAGTGTGTGTGAGTGTGTGTGAGTGCGTGCAAGTAGGGGATTTCACCGTAACTTTCTTGTGGTGGTGATTTAGCAGGTAGCTGGCAGGGTGTCGGTTTTTGGCACCATAAGTTCATGCCGTGGATATGTTGTGTTTTTACACGGAGCCGCTGATGTGCTCATAAGGCATTGCGACATTTTCATTGTTATCCACACGCAGAGATAGATAGATAGTCGCCAAATTGTTCCTTAATTTGTTATTGGCAAACAAGTGCAGTCTTTCACTATGAATCATGTTCCATCAGTTTCATCTGCAGTTTCACAAGGATCTTGGCTCATAACTTGGCTCGTCACTACGCTCATCATTTTCAGGCACAAGCAGGCTCAAAGTTCTTGCTTAAACATGAATACTCATACAGTACATGACACAACACAATAATACTCTTTTTTACCAGTAAATGAAACAAAGGAAATGACAAAAATGGGCATGATGACTGAATGGTTGACTGAAATTACACTGCTCCCGGTCCCATACAAGCCAGAGCTCTAATACATGTGAGAGCAACGCTGTCAGGCCTTTGCATGCTACATTCCTCTTTTGGTAAACATGAAGGACCTACCATGATGAAGGGAGTGTTTTATCAACACGCTGCTTATGCTTTCTGTTCCATTCCAGGGATGTTATGTAACAGGGAGCCTGATCTGGTCAAATAACTCCTCCAGGGATTGATAAGGCCTGTTTACGGTGCAGGGCAGCAGAGTTAGGGAGGATTACATGTGACTGGTCCGTGCAGTTATTTAGCTTAGCTCCCTCCCTGCAGACACTGAGCTCATTCCACAGCTAGTTATTAGATTGGCGATTTTGGAAAGAGTGAGGCTGTTGTGCTTGCGCGACTGAGAATCTTGTTTTTTGACCCGCTTCCTGACAAAATGATTACTTAACACAATGTTCTGTCTCCCACGTAGTCGAGTGTGTTTTATTGCCTACTCCTTCTCAGTCGGGGAGCTGGTCCTCAGGGCTCTGAACGAGCAAGTAATGTGCCCCCCTAGAGGGTGACAAACCTTTTATAGAGTAATAATACCTGTTTACCCAAAACCAAGTTGCGCAAGGGGAAACTGCAATTACCAGAGCTGTGGGATGAGATTTAAACACAATGCTAAATCTAAATTTGCGTTGGCCATATCAGTGGAACATTTAGTCATTTCCTCCTCAAGTAGATCATCTGTGAGCTGGAAAAGATGGATGGTTATCTTCTGCAGAAACCCTCTGATCAATTTGGTACAATGGGTGCGAGGCGCATGGGTGCAAGGCCCTTGTCACGTGATTCAGCACTTGAGGACGAGAAGCTCACCCCAGTCTCACCCTACACCACCTCCTCCTCCTCCAAAGAAAGCACACACACCGAGGTCCCTGTCAATGCCCCAGCAGAAATTGCTGTTGACCCAAGTTCTCAACGAGATAGAGCTTTAGAGGAGCTCCGGTCAGTTGGGACAGAACTTCAAAGCAGCGATTAAAAGGTTCACTGGAGAAACATGCTGCACTGACCACGCTGCCCAACTCTAAATTAAGATTACCTTTACGGAGATGGTTACATGAGCATCCTGTTTGCGCGTTTTATAACCCTGAATGCGATAACCCTGATAACTAGCTTTGATGCCAATGTTTTTGCGTGACCTTGAAAATAAAAGATTCCAGCTGACGTTTTGGTCAGAAATGAGTTATTTATGAAAAGGTTTATTTAAGAAAGTAAAAATGCCATTTATAAAGTTGTTATTTTTCCTCTCTAGGATATCAAAACTGCTCTGAATGCAAAAATAATTGCATTTTTCCAGCTTTCATGGCATTATTGACTTTATTATTAACTCCCATCTCCCATCTCATACTGTACCAGAACATATTGCTGCATATTCCCATCTAAAATTACCAGCATGCTGGAGAAAGAGAATGTATGTGATGACAAGCAGTGCACCGTCTGTGTTTTCTCACCCAACAGCCTGCTGAGAAAGAGAGGTCAGGCTGATTAGATAACAGTTGTGTATGCAGAGGAGCCTGCTGGGCTCATGTGAGGGGTCCAATCCCTGATACGTGGGATGAAAGACGAAATGGGAAGAGAGCTTATAAAATCATGACACACAAGGACTTAGCCTATAAACACATGGGTGCGTAACACACACAAACACACGGAAATGTACTGGGAATGCAATATGACCAGAACAGGGTGGTAATTGTAAAATAATGACACTTAAAAGAAACTTTTGGATGTTACATCAGAGCAACCACAAGTCCAGATGTTGAAGAGTTGTTGCTGTGTTTGAGGAAGCAGCCATCTCCTCTTTCAGGCAGATGTTGAACCGTTAGCACTCTTTGTTTCTGTATTTCCTTCCCCTATTTGCTTACTTCCTATGACTGTTTCTATTATCCTGGTTGAAACTGGTTTGATGATTATGTCATTTACATACAAAAGAGTGAGTCTCGTGTTTGTCTGTTTCTGCCCGACCTTCGGCCCAGACGACTACAGCCATGTGCAGCCAGCGGTCAGATAAGTTTATCGTTGTCTGAATACACAACCTGCTGACCGTCTCGTTCGTTCACAATGTTTAGCTAGCTTGTTGAGTTGAGTGATGAAATGTCTTGGATGTTTTGAGTAAGGTTTCATAATGCGGACAGCAGACTAACACTGAATCAATATCGTCAGTTTGATAATGTTGACCCATCGTCAGTGTTGGATGTTATTGAATCATTGATTTAACATCAATTTAACATTGAAACAGTATAAAAATGAACCATGCTTCATGTACAGTGGGACTCTTTGGTGTCTAAACTATCAACCTCTCGGTTAAGAACATCATCAGTCTGTTTTTAGGTATTGATTATACATATTCTACAATTGCTTTGTTAATCAATTTAGCTTTAAATGAATGTCCATTTGAAAGAGGTTTTATTCCCTTTTCTTGAGTTGGTGAGTCTCACTTAGTCTGAGACTGACATGGTATTTTACAGGCAAGTCACCATGTAATCTGCTCTATATAAAGCAGGGTTAATTGTATATCGTGTCAATGTTATTTTGATGTTAAACCAATGATTGAATGACAGTGACTTACTATGTACTCAGTGGACACATGACTGCAACAGTGAACACATGACTGGGTTGTGGCTTTAGTGTCAAATTCTACTTTGTTTGTTTCCACAGCAGCCGGGGTTATGACCCTGTCCTGGACTCACATGGTTGTAGAGTTGGTGGAGTTCTAGGAAGACGAAGAAAGTGTCCCTCACTGACCTTCAGACTGTGTCATTAATGTTGGCGCACCATGTGCTTTCTGTTATTCCCTCCCACAATGTGTTGACTCTTCGCTGATGCCACATCACTGGTGAAGTTGTGCACAGGAGGAAAGAGTATAGCACACTTAACATGAACGCTGCAGCAGAGACACAAATGCTGACGCTTGCTGCCGTCTCCAGATCTTTTCCTTGACTGCTGTCTGAAATTTGACTTTGATGTTTCATTAAGGCAGAGCTGGTTTTCTTCATACACTTGAGGGTGTGAGCAATTATTTTTCTAAGGACTGTCAGATCTGAAATCCTTTGTTGATCAAAAGCACACTGATTTATTGTGTAGCTGTTAACTGTCTGACTGTACACTTCTGGTACAGAAGACCAGCCTTGTCAATAAAGCTATTAAAAACACTTAAGAGAACACCAGGTCCTTGTGTAAGGGGAAGACAGAACATGATACAGGATGATAATATTAAATTCCTATCCTGGTTAAGGGACTTTGGCTTGTTTCTAGTTTTCCACCGATTCATTCAGTTTATTTAATAAAGTAATTTGATGTCCTCTAAGCATAAATGTGTCATTATTGAACAGGATTGTGTTGTTTTTAGCTATTGAATCATGAAAATATGAATTCTTGTCTGTTTCTGGCATTTACATCAACTAAAGATGCTGCTATTAATGGACTTACAAATCTAGATAAAAGTCATCCTGCACATGCACCTTGAGCTGCCTGACCCGGCCCCCTGGATAGACAGGAAACTGGCACTCCACTGTGGGTGTCAAACAAACTTCAGCACTGGACTTATTTACCTTCTCATTTGCACACAGGAAAAACAGATTTTTCTATATCGCTTTATCTCTAGTTTAAAGGTCATACAGGCTGCAGGTCATGGGCATTTACAGCATGCATACACATATTTTGTCTATATGTAATCTAGTCTTAGTCCCTTTTTCAAATGAGTTATATCCCAGTGTAAACACAATAGCAATGCCTTCCTTTCACCGACAAAAGGTTTCACATGAATTCCAGTTGTTTTAGACAGTAAATGACTTTTATTCATTACTGTGGCATGAGTGCAGCATCTAGAAATCTGTGACAGTGCAGTGCTTCCGTGACCTAGTCTAGTTGTAACAAACAAAACAAAACCAATGTCATATGCAATTTATAGCTTGATATTACTTTACGTTAATTTAATAGATACAACTCTAGAGTTAGCACCACAACTTACCATGAAAATGTACAGAACAGATATATTGGTACACGTAGCACTCAATATCATAGCGGTCCTGCTGTTCAGTGATCACACTCCCCTTCCGGGAGACTGGCACAGTAATTGTGCTAAACGCAATTATATTCCACAGGGAAGGGATATTAGTAAGTAGTAATATTAAATCCACAGATGTGAACAAAAGTTCATACGCCAGTGTGCTGCAGAGCAGATAGGACAGACAGGTCCATGCATTTGCCCTGAGATGAAGACTGAAATTATAATACTTCTTTGGCAGGTGCTTCATAAAGCGCTCAATAAAATTAGCTTCCATTACCTCCTAGAGGGTTGCTTTTCTATGGAAGTATGGATTTTTTTTCTGACCCCGCATGCTGTGTGTGGCAACCCCACTGTCAGACGGAAGACTCATTGTGAAACACTTTAGCTTTGAGATTCCTCAGGCTGCACTGCAGGTTGGAGCTGGTTTCTGACTGCAGGGCCTCGGAGAACTTGACATCATATGAGCGGCTGCCCTGAGATTTCCTGAGGGAGTTCTGAATGGTCTCTGAGGTGAAGTAGTACACAATGGGGTCGAAGCAACAATTTGACACAGCGATGCAGAGCGCAATGGGGTAGATTGTCCGGACCACCGATTCCACAAAGCAGCCCTTCAAGGTTTTAGTGCGGACCAGAGCGTAGAAAACCAAATTTACATTGTACGGGATGAAGCAGAAACAAAAGATGGACAGATGCACTATTATCATGTGCAGGATCTTAGTCTTGTTGAGCTTCCCCCCATGACTGATGGTTTGGGGGCGACGCAGGGTCTGCAGCACCATCATGGAGCACACCACGTTGAGCAGCAGGGGGATGATGAAGCCCACTGTCTCTATGAAGATCACCACCTTGGACAGGTGAGATTTCCACTGGTTGGAGGAGAAGTTCTCAAAGCAGAACCTGTTCGCGCTGCTGTTGTTCTCAGGCGAGGTGGTCTCCAGCTTAAACCCCGTCGGGAGACTCCCCGCCAGCACCAGCACCCATACAGCAACACAGACTATCTTAGCATTGCGTTTGGTCCTCAGCGCCCTTGAGCGCAAAGGGTGAACGATGGCCAAGAAGCGGTCCACGCTTATGCAGGTGAGGAAGAGCATGCTGCCGTACATGTTGGTGTAGAACAGTGAGACGGAGAGCTTGCAGAGGACGGTGCCGAAAGGCCAGTCCCCGTTGATGAAGTAGAAAACCCTCAGCGGCAACGTGCAGACAAACAGCAGGTCAGACACCACCAGGTTCATCATGTACGTCGTGGTCTCGTTCCTCAGCTTCAGAGAGCAGGTGAATATGTACATGGCCGCTACATTGGTGATCAGCCCAATCACAAACACGATGCTGAAGACTGTGCTGTACAGTGGGTGTTTGAATCCATCGTTCCTGGTGCAGTTTGAACTGTCATTTACCAAAGGGGTAATACTTCCACCCCATCGCTGGGTGAAATTGTCTGCCGGGAGGGTAGTATTGTACATTCTGGGGGGAAACAACAGAGCGATGAGGGGTGTCTGTTATGTAACAGCTATACAATGAAAGGATTGCCCCGCACCATGAATGGTCAGTAAAGCAGTAAGCAGTCCTAATACAGGATGCCTTGAAAGACTGAAAGATATTCTGTCATCTGGGAATTTGGGCCATTAGCACATATATTACCACACTACTACCCATGTTACTGAAGATTGGTCAACATGTTCCCATACATTCTTGATGTTTCTCTGAGCTATACTGAGGGTAACTTCACGTTGAAAGGACCCCTCCCTAAGGACAGAGAACCAGGCTGGAGTGTCCTCCCCTCCCCCTGCCCTTTTCCCGACCACCCTGCACCCCACAAAGCAGACTGAGCTTTACTTACTCAGATAATCAGTCACACAAACGTCCTTTTCAATCAAGTCCACGAGTGGCTAAATCCGCAGATAGAAGGATGACATATCCAGATGCACATCCACTATGGAGATCTCCTCATGGTAAAAACTCTTTCCTTTGTCAGAACTTAATCCACTTTATCCCTGTAACTTTGTCCTTTTTTCAGTCAAACAGCAGTCCAGTCTTTGTTTTCACGTTCCACTTGTAGAGTTGACATCAGCTCTGCTGCCATCAGAAGTTCTTGAGCACAAAACCAACAAGTTTTTTTTTTAGCAGAAATGGAGCTTGAGCTTTGCCTCAGCTCACCGCCTGTGTGTGACAATGTGAGTGTGTTTCACTGTTTCTCTTCAGGGTCTGTTTCCTGCTCCCCTCCCGCTTCCCTCTCTCCCTGGCTGAATTACTAACTCAGTATCTACTTCTGTCTCATTCCTGTGTTCGTCTCTGCCTCTGACAGCCTCAGGGGTTTTGTTCAGCACATATCCAGGTAGAAGGAACACAGACTGAGTTCCCACTTCTTCTTTGTGCCGGTATCTCAGACAGTTTTTGTAACTCCTCCCACTGCCTCCCTAACAACTGCCCCTTCCCCTTTGTCTGCTCTTACAGTTAAAGGGAGAATCAACCCAAACGCATTAAAAGGGAATTAATAAAGACTTGTAAAGCATTCACAATTAGTTAGAATACTGTCAATATGTGTATGAACGTTTTATAAACACAGAGTATGATGCGTTATATTAATACTAAAACATTGTATTGTTATTATGACTTATAACACCATGTGACAACTATTAATATAGATGTTTTTCATTCCTTGGAGCCACTTCATATATCACTTCATAATGGTAAATTTTATTTTGGCCAGTGAATTATCTGATGAGTGAGGACTATCTGAATAGCTTTAGCATGAAATATTAAATGATAATACCACCATTACTGAGTTTATTTCAAAGTAGTTTTCAGTCTTAAATGAGGTTTGTAAGATTTAAAAATATGGTTTCATAGCCACACACAAAGTTCCCATATTTATATTAACTATATATATATATATATATATATATATAGCTATATACA
>CABFOQ010054394.1:47934-73304 GCA_900660455.1 Gephyroberyx darwinii
CGTGCACTGAGACACACTTCTCAGACAGCCTGACGCCTTCCTCCCGACAGTGCAGAAAAGCAAAGGACTATGCGGATACTGTGCGCACGAGTGTGGTTATAAAAAGAAAAACGGGAAACAATAAGTCTGTCTCTGCTTCCCCCCATGTCATTACCAGGAAAGATGGGGAAATGGTGTCGGACAGAGTGAGTTTAAATACAGGCAGCATGGAGTTTAAATTCATCATTATGGTTGGAGAAAGATAGCTGTGTTATGTTCACTGTAATTAGACTTAAACTCACACATAGCTTGAGGTTAAGACAAGGTCCCGCTGCAGGGCCAAAGTTTTCTGTACCTGATTTTGAGCAGGGCTTTGTGAACGTGGATGCATTTCCCATCAACCAAGAACTTCAGGTCTGAGATCTCTGGGCTGTCAAACTCCTTCTTCAGTGACTGGGCCACAGTCAGGTAGTCATCTCCATCTGGCACACAGAAAGAAAGACTTCTTAGTTAAAAATCAGGCTTGCCTTTCTAATCATATAAGGGCTTAACCGATGTGAATCTGTTTTACAGCCTTGAAATCCACGGGTTGACGTTGGCAAGCCTTTAAACATCAAATTATACTCGTTGTCTCTCTACTGAAAAGTATGTCTCAAAACCATCTGCCAGTATTCAGAGGATGTATGTGTGTCTGTGTGTGGTGAGGGTGATGTTTGAAATAGACATGGGTAGATACATGGGTTACTGATAGTCACCACATACAAGTGTAATATTAGGCTGTGTCTCAAATGATGGAAATAAATAATGAGTCAAAGAGTTTGAGACACAGTTTGGTTATACAATTAATTCAAGCTCAGTCATCTGTCCTAAGTTGCTCTATCAAATTTTTGATTGGTTCAAGTAGTCATTTTGACTCCAAAACTGATAAATCACTCCAAAAATCTACCTCAACACCTTAGAAAACACAAGGTTTGGACCCTGATTTGACAAAACTAACTTTTGCTTTCTGGAAATTCCTCCAAAAACCGGCTATTTGGGCAATTGGGCAGTGAGTACTACTTGCTTCTTGCAAATGACTAAAAAAAGCCCACAGCACCACCCGCTGTGTATACTTTTGTTGCTTGATTATTGCCAAAGAATATCATATACCTGCTGGTGCTGGCTTCTCTGCAACGACTGACAGTGATTTTCACAATTGATTGGTGCCTTAGAGGTCTCATATTGTAGGAATTACAATGTTCCTCCATTTATAGACATATGATCAAAAACGTTTAATGAAAACATTGTTAAAAGTTGATTTTTCTTTTTTAAACTGTTGCATTTTTGAAAATCTACCCTTTTTTTCAGGCAGTTTCAAGTAAATACATCACAACTGGACTTGGTCCTGACTGGCTCTCCTCACTAAAGAATTCCTGAAAGTGACACACCCAGTAGTCCTCAAATTCATTCACTTTAACTAATCCATCGTTTAACTAAACTACACTAAACTAAACTAAACTATTACTTGTAAAACATTGTGAAGAACAATATTCCTATCCTGAGTAGTATATTTCAAAATAAAATCACAACACTTCAACAATATGGGCCCTTTACGACTCCTCTGAAGCCTTGATTAAAATACTAGCTTAAATTCTGTTTTTAAATCATCAATACCCATTTTAAACGTCGTCCTTCTACAATTTTTATTGCTGGTTTCTACTTCCTGCTCTACGCAATACTTTATTTACTGTAGTTTAGTTTCTTGGCATTATGTTTTATGAGGCTGCCATAACACCCAAAGTGTCCATCTGTTACTGTAGATGAGTTAGAACAGCTAGAACGCGTGTTGTCATAGTTACTAGTGTTCCATAGTTCCAGGTGGGCTCATCGTACAGCAGCAAGTCAGATGGTTTTAATAACGTTCATGCTCCAGGACAGCTCACACGTCTTTTTAAAAATCTGACTTCTCAAATACAAAAGTGCATCTCCACAGAAAATGCAAGCTGCACGTCCTGATAGCTTCAAAGATATAACAAAGACATGACTATTAAAAATGATGCCTTCAGAGCCAACTACTATGCCTTCCCTTTCAGACGTTTTCAAATGGATCGTTGAGATCCTCGGAAACGACAGCTTCCATTCGAGGTATCATTTGTTCTCCTGGCACTGAAACTGAGTGGGTAGGAGCCGATGTGTGAGTGTTGAAGACCTCAGGGTTTTTTTAAAATGCTAGTTAACAGACTCTCTAGAAGGACGGCATTCACTTAACTAAACTTTTTACAGAAGGATCAAGTTGCTGTTTATGTTTTTGCCCCTCGGTGTGAGATGGGTTATCGATTGCACTCTGGACACATGCAGGATTGTTCTTTGTAGACAGGAAGCACAGTTTCCTATTTATTTCTTGGACAACTTCCAGGCATTTTTGCCTTTCATACTGCCAGGCCATGACACACTTGCAGGCCCACTGGACAGTATGTTTCCATCTAACCATTCAGTCAGAAGGCAAGTGGGGCAGTGTCCTACGGTTGATACTATTAAATGCTTTCATTCTTAGCAAGAATGTGGGACGTGGGTCTCGATTACATACTAAACAACACCTACGCACTCAGAACACTTACCTACTGTAAGGAGGTGCCATGTGACCGCTGGTGTGGCGAAGCAGGCAAACACATCATCTGTGCTGCTAAAATGGGTGAGGTGAGGGCTGGCTACCGCTTGACCTCGACACTGACCCCACATCAGAATCTGCCCACTCTGGGTCTTGGCAGCAGATGTGTGGCTAGTGTGACATGCAGCCACCTCCACCATCCTAGCAAAAAAACCAGAAACACCCACAAACTCATTTTGATAAGGAAAGAAGGAATGAAAGAAAGAAGAAAGAAGTTCAAATTCTTCAAGTTGTGTACAGCCTTGTTGTATATACTGTACGTGTTGTGCCAATTAAAAAGGGCCTATAAAGCATAGTAACTACATGGATAAATGGAAGTAAAGCCCCCACAGTGACACTCCTTTTTTCTTTATTCTTCACTTTATTCATACTTTTCTAGATTCAACAGACTGGGGCAGTAATTCCAGTTGTCTATGAGACATTTAGCCACTAAAAGAATCAACCACAGGACCCTGTGATGTCGACCTTAGTGACCTGTGTGTTGACAGAGAAGTGGCACCGCTATTTTAAGCCAGTAGAGATGAACTACTAACCTCTCTTTGTCTGTGTTTATTAGGGTGGGAAGAGCCTGGTTACTCTTGTTGCCTGTTCCCAACTGCCCATATGAGTTTGCCCCCCACGCGTAAACAAAACCCTCATCTGTAAGTGCCAGTGTGTGTGCATATCCACAGCCAACCTGCAGAGTAAAGAAAGAATGTTACTAATCTGCAAAGTAATTCAACCACAATTTCAAATTTTTTTTGAGATTCATCTCTCAGGAGGTTCTGACCTGGACAATGTTGATGCCCTGAAGAGCTGCGATCCTGCATGGAGTCTGCTGATTCCCATTGTTGCCCAAACCTAGCTGCCCGTTGCAATTGTAACCCCAACCATAGATCTACAAAAAGAATACAGATTTGACAAAGTATGTCAGACTGCATATCAGACAGGTTGTTTTTTTTTTTTTTACATTTTAACGAGGTAAATATTGTATAGTACAGTGTATTTCTGGCGTTGGCTAGCTAGCATGGAGAGAGAAAATTCAGTGAAGTCACTAAAGGAAACGCCTTTTGAGAGAAGAACAAGAGTCAAAGAGCTTGGACCTGATCAGCCTGACATTGTGATTCAGCAGCATCGTCACTCATTGGCTGTGCTCTCTACGGAGAAGACATTTGTAAAAGACACCCCTGATTTTAACCACAGTCATTGATAAATGTGTATCTCTCCAGGAGAAAAGGGCAAAATGTACCGAAAGTACATTTTAAGCCACAGGGTGGCAGAGTCTTATGACTTTGAGCCAGTTCACGTAGCTTTTTGACGGCACTGTGTATTTCAAATGTAATGCCACATTTCTTTTATTTCTTTTCTTCAATTTCATTATTTTCTATTGGGTCTTACTGTGTTCAGAGTGTCCCTCCATCGTCTCAGGGTTTTGTGTTAGATTGTTTTGCACTTATTTCACCATAACAAATGTTAGTATACAAGATAATCATTATAAAGAATTTGCATTAATTGAAGTACCTTAACTTTGAGTTTCATTATAACAAATGTTCATTTATGAGATTGTATTGAGTCAATATTTCCAATGTTTGCTTGTTTTTTGGCACAGCACCCCGCTGGAGAAAACTGCACCAGCAGCCAATAATATCAGCTGTCCTCACACACGTACACTAGCCTTCCTCAGTTTGATATTGCCAGGATAAGTCAACTAATCTCTAGAGCAAAGGACCGTTGACTGCCCAACAATTTATGACCTACTGAGAGCAATGATTTACTTACTGGTGTCAAACAGACGAACATAACCCATACCTCTCCATTGTCCAGTACAGCCATAGAGCAGAGCTGACCGCACGCTATGTTAACCACCACTTTGTTCTGTAGACAGCTGCTGACTCGCCG
This sequence comes from Gephyroberyx darwinii, assembly GCA_900660455.1. Classification (NCBI taxonomy): domain Eukaryota; kingdom Metazoa; phylum Chordata; class Actinopteri; order Trachichthyiformes; family Trachichthyidae; genus Gephyroberyx; species Gephyroberyx darwinii. The sequence goes on from CABFOQ010054394.1 coordinate 52,439, forward strand.
TGGTGTGGGCTGGTTGGCAGTAGACCCCGAACCCACTTGGCCCGAGTTATTGTAACCCCATGCATACACCTGCACGAAGACATCAAATATCGATTGTTCCAAGAAATACACAGATTAACCGGACATCAACCGAAAAGGGCGTATTTACCTCTCCATCAGTTGTGAGAGCAATAGTGTGGTGGGAGCCACAGGCCACCTCCGTCACTCTCTTGCTAAGGAGGTTGGTGGACACCAGGGCCGGGGTCAGTCCGTGGTTCGTGGTCCCGTTGCCCAGTTGACTGTAGCCATTGTGGCCCCAGGCAAACACTTCTCCATCTACAGGGGGCAGCGGGCACACTTTCGTCCATGTTTTCTCAGTGGTTAATATTTTATGAACAGATAAGAACCAGACAACTCCACAAAATGTATAGTTGGAGCTTGGCACTAATCTTTTCACACGTTGCCTAGCAACAACTCAAAAAGCTAGAGACAGCTTGATTAAGGGTAGCATAAACCACATTACAGCTTACCTGCAGTCGCAATAACCACATGTGGTCCTGTTCCATAGCTTAAGGACACAATCTTCTTTCCACACAGGATATCAATCCTGCGGGGCTCAATAGTGCTTTGAAGGTCTCCAAGCCCTAAACAGCCACTGCAGTTTGTGCCCAGAGCAAAGACCTGCAAATAAGACCAAACATCACTGCTAAAATTATACTAATACCAATAATGATGAGGGAGGTCACATTCTGATAACATTTACTGATACATACTGATACCTCAGTAAACATTCAGACTCTAGCTTCACAAGAAATTTGTGAGCTGCCTGCTCTACGTGTGAATTTCAAAAACACTATGCCAACTAATAAGTGTGCAGAGAAACCAGTCTGAACAGAACTGCGCCCCACCCAGAATTCATTTATTTCAAGGCCACAATGTACCGTAATTGGTTGCGCCACAGGGGTAAACAAATTAATAAGTAAGCAAACACAAGGCATGCACTACACCTTCCTGCTGGATAAAACAGAGCTTGCATCGGCATTAGGCCTACACGGCTAAAGATAGCCTTATTCTATCTGCTTATCCCTGTGTCTGGAACTGTACTCAGCGAGGGAGCGGCCTCGAGCATTTTCTCTCCACTTCTAAGCACAAAATATATTACATCAGATGATGAAACCAATAGTTTCAAAGTAGCAGTTTCAGTTATAGTTCCAAACCAATTTAACACCAATGATGGGATTAAAGCCGCCTCGCTTACAGCCCGAGTGTTACCTCGTCGTTAACTGTGACATAGAAGGCTTCGTTTGCAGCGCTGCCAAAGACACAAGCCTGCCGGATAAGCCGTAGTTCCTCAGGAGGCAAGAGTGCAAACACTGGCCACTTCCCCACGTCCAGCATACTACTCAGCTGTAAAACGAGGAGAAAACACATTCAAATAGATGAGAACAAAAGTCACTTTTGATTTACAAATAAAAAAGCAAAGCAGATAGCTTGGCAAATGTTGGAATAGGCCTAAATGAAGAGTTAAGATGAGAACCAAAATCTGCCAAAACTGTCATCTGGTAAGCCTGCATTCCAGAAAGTTTCATACAGCCTAGTCAACTACATATCTTTTACAGCATGCCCAGAGTTGGCTGGTAAAGCAGCCAAGACCTCCCCCCTCCCAATATTCTTCATCAGCTGCCATAAAAATTCTAGTCGTAGGCCTACCACCTTCAGGGAATTTAGATGTTGTTAATAATACCCCCACTTTTCATGAGAGAATCAATCTCGTTGCCTCAAATTAAACCATACACAAGTATCTATTAGCAATCTGGAGATCAAAATGTTTATTATGTATGCTGAATGAAAAAGTGAGTCTGAAATCTGAAGTGTCCTTATCAACTTTTCTGACAAATTTGATCCTGCCCATGCTCTCTCAAAGCTGCCACTGGGGTGCAGGAATGACACAGCTAAACCATTTTTCAGCAATGCACTCTTCATAATGTCTTAGGGGTGGTATAACTTGACAATGTAAATCAATATGGCGTGGGCTGTGTGGGACCTTGAATTTCATGGAGATCATCTATCCACTTTAAAGACTCACTTTTTCCAAGATCAAGATATGCTCATGAAACCTACAACATATCTGCAAAGTAGGAAAAGGTCTTTCTTTGAACTGTTTTTTTGCACAGTGCCCATCCACAGCTCTCAAAACACCTACCTAACATTTGGGCAGATACCACCGTCATGTCTAAGAGAATAACACGTTTTAAATGACAGTTCTCAACAGAATTATCGGCGTTAGCTACGTGCACAACTTTAGATTTTGTACTGTAAATATCAAATTCATTGATGATAAAATCACCTGTAGATAATGGAAAAACAATCACTTAAATAAGTAATATAGCTGTACACACAAAACTAAACTTACAAACAACAACACAACAGAGCTAGTATGGCCCCAGACCTACTAGCACTAATGAACATCACACACCAAACCCCAGCCACACCACCACTATGCCCGCCCTACATGACTTCAAATCCACCAAAGAATCATTTTAAGTTTGGGTTTTAAGTTGCCAAGAAGGAAACAAAGGACACAAAACACTACAAGCTTACAAGTTAATGATAGAAATGTAGCTACATGTTTCGTAAAAACAAGCAACTAAAGCCGCGCTAGCCAACGAGCGCTATTAAGCTAATTAGCTAGCTAAGCTTGGTTAAATGCCTTGCAAATATAACGTTAATGTTGATGTTAATGCTAGACGGCGCCGTTTACGGTTTTACCTTGTTGTTCCTCTAACGTTACTAATCGTCAGCGAGGTCGTTGTCGAATAGACAGTGATACTAGCAATTTTTTCAGCCAACATTTTTTGGCAAATCAAGTTGCTTTTGGAATCATCTCCACAGTCTAGCGTAAGTCAAGCTTCACAGCACTTGCTAGCAGATTGAAATTGTAATTAGTTAGCTTGCTCGGCTTGTTTACTGCAGGAAGACAGAGCGAAAGGTGAGAACCCGCACTCTGCTCATACGTTACTTCCTGTCATCTGCGAGGGTCAAATGTTGCGTTCATGGTATGTCGGAGATCGGAGAGATTACTACTTGTACTACTACTACTAATACTACTATCACCACCACCACCATCGTACTTCAAAGTTATATCTAGAGATGGGGTTCCTTGAGACACCATCTGACACACAGATTTCATTTGATTTGAAAAAAACAAAAAAAACATGACTACAAATTAAACATTAATTCAAAATTAAAATAGATATTAAATACAACATTAATAATGCTGTCCAAGTAAGTGATAAAAAGTATTTTGAGATCACAAATTTCTAATTCATTTGTAATTCAAAACCATGTGTGGATTGTTAACATGGGAATAGAGAACACAAAACCATGGTGATGGATGCTGAGGTCAAGTTCCATACATATTTACAGAATAATATATTTATCTCCTTAAGGGGATCGCTTGCCTCTGCAGGGAATTCAGAGCAAAGGGATTCAATGTTTTGTTCAAGGAAAATTCAGCAGGATGGGTGGGCTGCTCATTATGCCACCCTGCTGCCCAGAGAACAAACAGCAATGTGAGGTACAAAAACAAAACAATACCAGTTATATTTTGATGCAGCAATGGATTGTGATTGACATCAAATATGTCACGACTCACCGAGACCTCTGTTCATTTGAGCTAATTAGCCAGTAAGGGTGATCAGAAATGTTCATGTTGCACATTTGTGAAATTGTAAATACTGCCAAACAAAATTGCTTTTTTACCAACTGTACACTGTACGGTATCAGAAGCTTATCATCAATCTAAATACTGTGGGTGAGACAATGACATCAAATAAGCCTATTAAAAACAAAGTTAAAAAAAAAAGCTCTGACTGGCCATGAATCCAACTTTGCACCCCCACCACAGAACTACTAGTCACCAGAAATCCTAAGTGCATTTCCTTCCTAAACAAGCATCCAAGAGCAGAACCAGTGCTGAGGTAAAAGTGCAATAAGTTATCTACCTTCTATTTATTTAAACAAATCAGACAAATAAGTTAAGCAAATAAGCAAGTGCTAAGAGGAAGCAAGTGTTATTTATCTTTCCTGAAATGCATCTGATGCAGGTGGTTATTTTTGTGACCTTTTTTCCAAGTAATACTTGAATGCCTTCTGTGTATTTCTTCCTCCATATCCTCTTTGGCCTACTGAACAACATGTCACATTGTTTTTTGGTTTTGTTCCACCATTCATAGTAATATGTTACACAAATATAGTGACAGTTTAAAGTGAGACAAATAAAATATCAAGTCTAAGACATAAGAGGTCAAGTCTTTTCGCAATTATAGTCTTCAATGTTTTCCTGATGTGTTTTCTACTATACTGTGTCACATGATCTCTTTATAATGGAGGCTGCAGAGAAAGAGACACAAAATGAATTGTTATGAGGAAAAATACATAGAACACGTACAGAGAGCCACTGCCACCGTTCTGTCTCAGGGGATGTCGTCAGTTTTCTGGGGGAGAATTTCTGCACCCTTTATTAAACTACAATATAGGCTAAACATGAAGCTACTGTGGCAGCAGTGGGACAGTTAGTACTCATTTACTAGATCCACCAGGTGGAGCCATGGGTAGCCTGATGGTCAAGTTTTAGGAGCTACTGGACATATCGCCTTTGTTTGTGCCAAAGCTTCACAGACCCTCATTTGCCACACTCACAGGTTACCTTTAAGATACCATTATACATGTGGTAATATGTGCCTTTAAAAGAGCCTGCAAGGTGATATTTCACTTAGAACATCTTCATTTTAATGCACTTAGGCCTCAAAAGGTATAAACGATAGCCATGATGATAATACATGAAACGTAAGTAAGGCCAGCCTAGCCCCAAAATAATACAGTAGCCTATAAAGTAGAACACACTGAACACTAGACCGGTAGGAAGTTTGTGTGTGTGTGTGTGTTATCACAATTCAAATTGTAATTGCAATACTTGAAAATAATTAATTTAATTGTGATGTGATTGAAAACATTGTTGAATGTATATGTGTGGTACAGTACATTACATTAGTCATTTAGTCATTTTATCCAAAGCGACTTACAATAAGTGCATTCAACGTAGGTAGACATAAGAACTACTAGTCACCAGAAATTGTAAGTGCATTTCCTTCCTAAACAAGCATCTAAGAGCAGAACCAGTGCTGAGGTAAAAGTGCAATAAGTTAACTACCTTCTATTTATTTAAACAAATCAGACAAATAAGTGAAGACAAATAAGCAAGTGCTAAGAGGAAGCTACTGTTATTTATCTTTCCTGAAATGCATCTGATGCAGGTGATTATTTTTATGCTTGAATGCCTTCTGTGTATTTCCTCCCCCATATCCTCTTTGGCCTACTGAACAACATATCACATTGTTTTTTGGTTTTGTTCCACCATTCATAGTATATAAGCAAGTGCCAAGACAAGTGAGTGAAAAACAAATAAGCAAGTAAAACCATAGACATTATATGTTACTATAATGTCTATGGTTAATAGGCGTAATATGTTTTGTACTGCCCTTTTGCACTGCACAAAATATCCTGTTATCTTTGTTTCACTGTCCACCTAATCATAAACTCAAAAATGTATTATTTTTGACCAATGCTTATTATAATTAATCTTTTGATATTTGATACCTTAATGATCGCGTTGATAAAATGTCTGTGAGTAAGAGAGCATATCATACTGGAGCATATAATAAAATGTTGAAGGCATCAAAGATAATACATAGCCGGGAGTTTCAACAAGAGCTTGATACACTTGCGAACGTCTCTATTTAATGCATAGTCATGAAAGCGTGGTATGCTGTGACAACTGGCTTCTCACTGCCACGTCAACCTTAAAGTCCGCCTACAGTCGTGATAATGCAGGTAGACGAGGAAGGCTCATTATAATGTCGGACAGACCAAGCTAACGCACTTGCCCAGCGTCCTACAATCGGAAATCTTGCTCGTCGCTATCTTGGAATACAACATGATTGGGGTAATACGCATGCGTACAGCGTCCCGTAAGTGATGGCGACATTCCAGCCTCTTATGCGCGGAGCAGGGTTGGACGAAAACTATCTCGATAAAATTGGCAATTAAGCGAACGTTACCACTACTTCGCATTGTCACTTCAGTTGGCTAGTTACTCCGATCTGTTTTAGTGCTAGCTAATGCAAGCGATCGCCGTTCAAAACGCGAAAAAAAAGCACATCTTCATCTTGCTAACCTTAACTATTAGCTAGGTAGCATTAGCTGGCTAACTCTAGCATGTCATATTTTGCCTTCTCTGATGTTTAGATAGGCAGCTCGCAAGCTTTCCCTCTCGGGTGGTGCTGAAAGTAGCTGCTTATCCGAGCTAGCTAGCTAACGTTAACATATTTTGGAAAAGTTGCATATGATCCATCCCTGTGTATCGCCGAATCAAGTCAAGACTGCTGCTGCTGTGCCGACTGAGTGAGTAGCTAACTGCGCTACTGGTGATAATAACTAACGTTATCTTGTAACGGTAACAGAGTATAGTCCATTTGCTGGAATGCTAACATTGTTAACGTTACCTATGGCAGCTCTAAACTCTACTAGCGTCCATTAATTAGCTGCAATGTTATGCCTTAACGTTAGTTAGGTAACGTTAACAACAAAGACATAACACACGCACACCTGTAGCGTAAACATTTGTCTTTACTGCAAGGCAGCTCTCTGGTAATTTAGTGACGTTAGCACGGAGCACGGAGCTTAACATCCAGTCAGACATGTTTAATATATTGGTTCCTGCATATGTTGCGGAATAATTATCACTAAATTTGGCATCGTAAACGTCAGGGGACGTTGGATACGCTGAGACAGAAGGTTGCCAGTTAGCTAACTGGTAAACGGCTAGGCGGATTGCCAAGTCTAATAAATGTTTTCGATAGTTAGCTGTTAGGAAGTGTGAGACAGGTGACGATAAGAAAACATTTCTCCAGATGGTCGAGTTGAGCTGTCATACTTGGACTCTGTCTTCAGTTAGCATTGGAAATTCATTACAGTAATTCATACAATTTACATACATACAATTTATTTTTTTTAATTCTCATCACCACAGAGTTGCTTTACTTTTTAATACATCAGATGAGCAAACGGTGAGCAAAAACATTGTGTAGATGATAATTCCATCCGTTCAAGGCATTTTCACTCAATACCAAAACTGTAACTGAAAAACAGCTGTTCTCTGTTTATCTAGTGCCGCCTTAGCCACAGTCAAATATGATTATCGTTAGTCTATGCAGTCAGGTCAAAAACAGATGTTTCCTTAATTTGGATATAGAGCTAATTTCGGTCTTGCTGTAATGGAAAAGAAACTTGAATGAATTACAATTCATCCACTAGAGGAGGGAAAGCCCAATCTTTTTTTTCAGGGTGAGGTGCTAGCTATTGTTTCACAGATTCTTTGTCACCAACTTGTGCAGCCACACAATTTTCTAGTGTAGGCGTAGCAGCAAAGATGTAGTGGCTCTCACTAGTATTACCTTTGTGTTCATATTTCTGCTTAGGTAAGCATGTACTGCTGCAGACACTCAGATCTTGGCTATGCAATGTACATTTTATTCCCTAGTTCACCCTAATAAAAAGGCTTCATATTTAGAAAAATAGCCCCATAACCCTTGAATCAATTCCTCAGTGAGAGTACCTTGTCACTTCTTTTTTCATCATTACTGTCAAAGTGTGTGTGTATGCATACTAAAAGTAGAGAATTGTTTGCGACCAAGGTTTCCCTCTGCATCACTTCTGCCCTTGTCTTCACTGACCCCTGGGTAACCGCGGTGAGGCTACTCTTAGCGTCTAACGGTAATTTGAACGTTGATTCGATATTGCCTAGTGTTTTAGACTCCGCCAGTGATTGTAGTGTTTGACTTGTACGCCTACTGACTGCCGAAGGAGCCTGCTACCACCCTCATCTAAAGCCCACTAGTAATACTACGCTAATCCATGTTGCTCCTCTACTGTAGAAGCAGTTCTCTCAAATCCAGTTCATTGACCATCACACTGTAAACTGACTTTGTTTAAGCTTCAGGAGGGGCGTGGCTAAAGCTAACAGATAAGCCAGATCACCATGAGGTTTAGGGGCGCATGCGCTAGATTGTAATTAGGTTCAAGGACACACGTTCCCTTTCTGTCTTGGTGTTTTGCTGTTCATGACAGATTTTGGGTTACACGTGTATTTTTTTTAGTCACACGTGGGTTTGATGAGTCCTCAATGTGGCCTATTAACATTTTAATGCGTCATATTTAATGGGTAGGTCTTGACCGCGATGTAGAGTACCCCCCCTGGATCCACTCATACGGCTATAGGCTTGACATGAGCCTGTGTAGAATCACCCTAGGGTGATGTGCGCTTGATGATTGTTTGAGCTTAATAAACACTAAACTGCCACCATGGTCAACTTATTCAGATTTTTGTGTGTTATGTGAAGGATGTGAGAACTCTTTGGACAACAAATGGGATTTAAGTCAGTGGTCCTTATTTATTTTACTGTGGGAGTCTGACAAATTGTCTGGCCCAGTTGAAGGAGGTGACATTTTTCCAGAATTCATACTTTTCTTATAGTCCGTATCTCCTTCATCTCATGTGCCCCCTCACCAGAATACATTGTCTAAACACAATACAGCTTGCATTATTACCCAGGAAGTGGAAGGCACAACCCAGTATTTTAATTGTAATTGTTTTTCTCTAGCCTAACAGAATTAGTCAATAGTTAAATGAGCCAAAAGAATGAACAAACCCAAAAGGCATTAGTTTAAGAAATTAAGAAAGAAAGAAATTGCCTTTTTTTAAATGAAATATTCACAAAAGCTTGCCAAACATCTCAGTAGTGTGTTATTTATCTTTAATAATACCATTTTTAGTCTGCATTCTCTGATGAAATAGCCTTAAGACTCAACATTTACACAGAATCACATAAAACCTTCCACCCTGAACTAAACGGGTACATGAATGTCTCTTTCTTGGGAGAATAGCCCTCATACCTAGTGCCAAACCTGCTCTGCGTGTGGTGTGGCTGGGCTGCATGTTGTGTTGTGTGTGTTGGGCTGAATGACTTTGCTGGAAGACTATTTATCCATGACCACGGTGTCACAGATCTTTGTGATATTGTTTGTGCCGTTAGATTGATCGCCGCGTCTTTGTTGCAGGAGTACCTCTTCAGTGGTGTGAATGAGGGAGACATGGCAGACCACACCCCACCTCTGGAGTCCGGCCAGCTTCTCAGCCCTGAACTCCCAATCCTGGCCTCACCACCGCCCCCAGCCATGGTCAACGGTGAGGGCCCCCAACAGGTACTCTCAGACCCCTCTGCCCTCGACTCTCTCTTATTAGTCACACTTACTGCGTTGAGACTGTTAGGCCCAACATTGCCTTTGAACAAATTTCCTTGTAATTGCAGTTGAGAGGATTTGTTCTAAGCACACAGCCTCGCCTTTTTCGTCTGTTGTGGGTCTTAAATGTGCTCAGTTGCTTAACTGAACTAATTTGTTATGTGTTTGACTGCATGTGGTTAAGCCTAGGAAGAATTGAACTCTGAATACCAAGTGTTGGTTGTTTTGAATTGAAGAGTTTTGCCAAAAAGCTTTTATATAGGGCTGTACAACATATTAAATATTGATACCTCGGTATGAAAGAACACAAAGGTTGCAATATGGGTCCTTTCAAATGATTTTTACATTCTTACAGTTGAACGGTGATACTGAGAAATGAGCTTACAAGGAAATTTGCACTTACATGTAGCCTAACACGTCAGAATAATCTCAATCTGATAACATTGATCACGCTTTGAAGCCCTGCCTTTGTTGTAGTTACATTGCCTTGGGCCTAATTCAGGCCTGATGATGAACTGTAAGTAAAACTGTAACCTCTTATGAAACCTGATGTTTTCGGTGGCTTGCCTCAGGTACCGAACAAAACAAACCATTCTTACTCAGAAGAGTACTGAAAGAACCTCAACCGGATTTACTGTCCACACTCCAGCAGTTCATAGCAAATATTTCTGAGGCAACAGGTGCTTGTTGAACCACATCCCTCTCCGTCTTTGTCTTGATAATGGGTGTCTGCTGTATGAGTACAGGATGTGGGGTGATGTCCCCTTTCATCTCCCTTCAGTGTCAAGCTAAGATTGAGCGGCTGTGACACGCCCGGGTGATTTCCCTGTCATTTTGATGGTCATCAGTTCGATTTGCTTAAGTTTCCATGACTTCCTAGGGGATAGTACGATATAGCACGGCAATATGTTTTCCGTCACTTCCTCGGTCTTATTCGGTTTGTCCAGATAAGACTCGCTAATATTAGCCCTGCCCTATGAACATGCCTTTCCAGCCATCTTGTCATTTTCCACAGTGGGAAAACCCCCTCGCCTGAATCAGGCTTTGTTCACGCAGATATCAAATTTTGCTTGTTTTGTTGGGGTGTAAGGGTGTTATTGGAATTCAGTTTCCATCCCGCTTCCCACCACGGCTACCAGGTTACCTAAACACATCATACGCTGAGGTTTACGGTGTGCTGTAAGAGCTAGGAAAGTAAAGTGCTCTTACTCCTGGCTTACATCGTTACCGCCCTGCTGTTCAGACCAATTTGAGACCCTGCATGTTCACGACGGTTAAAATGCACTGAAATGTGTTCTCGGAGGGGGGATAACAAGTCTCAGACAGCACAGAGCAGTTGTGTTTTTCTAACCACGACACCATCATTTTGTTCTCGCACTGCCTCTGCTTTTGATTGTTGTGTATTTCGTGAACCTTCTGCTATGTGTTTGTACAACAGAAACTGACATGGAAAGAAATGCCTTTTCTGTTCGAGGGCGAGCTAGGTGTTTTTTTACTGCCCTTGCTGGAAAGTAGATATGGTGCTGGAGGTGTGACGTGTTTGGATTTGTGGAGCCAGAATACTGATTACCTGTGAAGCAAAAAAAAAAGAAAAAGAGAGACCTGACGTCAATGATCCTTTTTTTTGCATTTGGCATAGGTCTTTTCAAAGGGTTTTCACCGTGGCCTTTAATGTGAGTGTGATGTAGCTTATGTGCTCGTATGTCTGAGGAGGTGTGTGAATATCGTGACAGCTGGAGAGTGAGGAGCAGGGACCACTGGAGGGGTTTGGCCCTGACAGAGCGAGGCAGGGCTGTGGTGACAGTGAAGAGGATTCACAGCGATGGCTGACCTCTCCGTCTCTGACCTTTTTTAGTTGGAGAAGCTGCAAGCACACCTCATTCTTTGTTCTTGGTTTCTTTTTCCCCAGTCTCGGGTTGGTATTAACGCTCTGTTGGACCAATTAGTCTGAGTCAGAGAGGAAGCTGTTGTCTAGGGGTCATTACCTGAGATGATTCCTTTTTAGAGATGACTTGGGCTACAGTATGATTCACTGGTTCCATCCATTTAAGCGCTCCCTCCCCCAACCTTTTCCTGCTCTGGCCTTTTGATTTGTAACTAAATTGGTAACCGGTGAATCAGTCTGTTTCTGTCAATACGTAAGCCTAACTAATGGTTTTGCCGTTTGTTTTACTTTTAGTTATGCAATTTCTTTTTCCATTTTTCACCAGATCTGACATTTAACGCCTTTGTGGTTTTTGTACTTGCCTTTTCATGCAACTTTGTAATTTGAAGGTTCAGTGTTTTAGCATTGTAAACCCAATATAGTGTATGTATTAAGTGATAAACCATCAGTGCAAAATATTTGGTAAACTGTTCTTAGACTTGAGTCTTGTGCTTTTATTTTGCAAAATATCCTCAGTGTGGCACTATCTGGCACAGCCTCCTCGCTGTTGCAGTTGTTTCTGTGAGAAACCCCTCTGTAAGAATCACCCAACCAATCAGGGAAAGTCATGCCTATGTGCACACTGTTTCAAGACGGTACGGTCGGAGGGAGGGGGGGTTGTAGAGAGATGGGTTAGAAAGAACAGTGAATGCGGCAGTAGGTAGCGTGTTTTCTGGCTTGTTGTTTGGAAATTCAAATGAATTCAAACATTGTTTTTCATGTCGGTTTTAAATCTGCCATGACTGGAGCTGGAAAGAGCAAAGGGCAGTGTTTGCTCTGGTCCTGTGAGAGAAGCACTTTGCGTAAACCAGTAACTTGACAAATTGAACGGAGAGCAAACAGCCATGAGTGTGTGTGGTCTGCTTGTGGCTGCGTGCCGTGCGTGGGCTGACTGACTGAAGGCCTGACTCCCCCCTTTGACGTCTTCGGCGCTGGCCTTGTATGTCACAGCAAGACTCAGGAGACAGGGCCTTGGACATGTGCCACTCATAAGTTGCTATTGGGTTCAAGATTGTGTGGCGAAAACGCAACCCACTCTACGTGCCTTCTGGTCAGCTTCTGAATCATCCACGAAAGCTCAGAAGATGGGGGTGAGCCCACAACCTCCAGTTTGTCAACTAGTTTGAGGAGGTGGACGGTGCATGACTCAGCAGTGTTGAGGACACTGATCCTACCAGGGTTTACAGTAAGGTTTAGGCAGGTGGGATTCATTCTCTCATTTTAGTTGATTGCGTTTCAACTTAAATCTCAGTATTTATTGCAAGTTGGTTGCGGGGAAATCTTTTTGTTTGGAAAAGAAATGGTGATTATATATCTCTTGTTCTATATTGATTCTTGAAGCAGCCTATTCATCACTAGACTGAAACCCTTTCAAAACTCAACTGAGCTTATATACATGCTTGTGAAATGAACGCAGCTGTCGGTGGAGCTATTCAGTGAAAATGAGATTTGGTATTTTTTGAAGTCCTGGTTTCAAAGATATTTGTTTGTCAATTCAAACGCTGCAAACCGGCGTAATTGGAAGCAGCTGGGTGTCGATCAAGATTGTTAACCGAAGCTAATCTGAAACTGAAGATGGAGCTTTGGCAATGCAATGCAAATCCAAAAATTCAAACTTTAAATCTAACTCAAACAAAATCTTTTCCCCACATTTTGTGGCGTTACAGCACGAGATTTAAAACCGATTGAACTAGGATTTGTTTTGTCTTTGATCGATGCAAAATAACACGTAATGTCAAAGTGGAGTTTTTAAAATTGACATTTACTTACAAAGTTTTACAAATTAATAAAAAATGAAAAACTGAAATGCTTTGAATCAAGACGTTATTCAACCCCTTTGCAATGACGCTCAAATTAATTACGATGCATACAAATTCCTTTTAATGCTCTTGATGTTTCTACAATTCATGAGGAGGCAAAGATCTGGGGAAGGGTATGAAACAATTTCAAAAAAGTGTTGGAAGTTCAGAAGAGGCATGGGACGATATGAAAATTTCACGTCACGATTATCCTGGCCAAAATAATTGCGATTCACGATATTATCCTGATAATCATCAAAATATGCTTAAAACTCTTAAAAAAGCACTAAACCATACTGGAATCACTTTACCTTACATTTTGTTAAGAAACAAATATTTTCTTTATTATTGTCCTATGATTACATCATAGGACACACATCTTGAATGAATACTCACATCACACAGACAGAGGTACAGCAAGGACAGCAGAATGAATGCAAACAAAACAATCAATCTTAAATAAGGTAATCATAAATGATAAGGTCCCCTGCATAAATAAATAATAGCAACATTGTGTGAGTCTGTTCTTTAAATAAATTAAAGTCCAATTGGCATTGTGGCGTAGAGTCAAACTACTTTGAACCATTTTAGTAAAAAAAAACCTGAACAACACTGTGGCACTTTTCTGTCATCAAACAGGACTGCTAGCCTCGTGGCCTAGAGAGTGAGACGTGCCAAACCTTGGTCCTTTTCGAGATAGATTGAAGTGCAAAAATGTCAGCATGTTCACTTTTTCTGGCTTTAGTTGTGCTTGTAGAGATGTGAGAATGTGCCTGCTGGCACTAAACACTCTCTCTGAAGGAACACTAGTTGCAGGTCTGCATAGAAGCCTGCGTGCACGATATTCACGGTTATTCCGATAATGGAAATTCACCACAATAAAATTAAGTGTTTTTAATCGCAATAAAAGATAAAATCGTATATCGTCCCATCCCTAGTAGGCTCCATCATTAGCAAATGGAAAAATTGCAAAAAAAACCAACATTTTTTATTATTTTTTTTTATACATTATGGGGTAATTTCCGTAGATTTTTGACAAACAATCTTTATATAATTGATTTGAAATTTAGGCTGCAACACCACAAAATGCAGAAAAAAATCAAGTGGGTGGAATACTTCACACACGGCTTCAAACAAACACAGAAGCAGATTCTCTGATTTCCTCTGTACGATAATATCAAAATGAGCTGATGAAATTACAGCCGTGTTTCGCAAGTATGACGAATATCCAACTTCTGAGGGGGTAGTTTATAGTAAGAATCACTCAGCAGTTTGAATTATCTGGAAAATCACAAATCATGATGAAATGGAATTATGACCCGCAGAAAGTCATTTGAAATCCAGTCGTGAGGTTCCTGTTGATTTCCACCCCTAAGGGCCACGAGATGAGGGAGTGTTATTATAAAATGCTTAGCAAAGAGGAGTTACAGCCAATTCACATCTGCTGTGTGCAGCATGTGAATCTCCTCTTCAGGCTCACCTACTGGTGGTCCACGAGCATCCGTGTAACTTAACACCTAATAAAGAAGCAAATTACTGCTCCCTTTTTCGTTGCTTGGGAAGTGGTTTCACAGGGCCTTAGTGCTCTGCTCTTTGTGGTGGTGCTCAATTCTGCCCGTTGTTAATTGTGTAAGAGGGTTTTGGATTAGTGTAAAGAAGGAAGCCCTTTTTTCCTTTTCTGGCGTCTTACTGTTTGTGAAAGATGCTGTTATTGCTCTCAGAAAATGAGCTGTGTGTTTGATGGTAAATGCATTACCCCAATGCTTTGTTTTAGATATAGGTGCTTTTTAGTGACATTTATGGTCAAGGCCAATATTTGTTATTCCTTTTGTGCAATCTACTACAGTCCTGGCGTTGCTTGGCTGTGGTAGATGCGAGCAGGAGGGCTCATTCTAGAGTTGCTGAGATCCAAAGAGTCCAAATCCCTCACGATTTCAGCTTTGAAATATGTTTTTTTACTGTATAAACCCTAGTCTAGTTCACATTTACTGCTGTTTCATGTAGGCATCCCTGATTACGTCGCATCACAACAGTGTACAGCTCCACAGAGTAGATTGAGGGGAAAGTGGAAAAAGATGACTGTGATAGGAAGATTATTTTTAGGTACATTGTCTGGTCTGGGACTGAGAGCACTATGAAAATAGCTTGGATGTAAGAGCTTAGAAAAACATATTACCGCAAAATGTCATTCTCCCGTTCCTTATCAATGAGGGCTGCACTTAGGTGTTACGTAACAGATTAGAGTCTGATTCTCTGTATTCTAGGATTGGCTGAGAGTTGTTCAAGTTCACAAATACTGAACTATACTTGGCCATGAGAGTCACATACTTTGAGTGTTGTTCTTCTTTGAAAGGAATATTTCACTTTCCACAGAGTCATATTTTCATATTTTAGACTCTACTGCCGCATGACTTCATGAATAATTTCCTACCAACATTAGCTGTACTGGGAATTGTTTTGGGGACTCGGTATCAGTAATGGAAAACGGGAAAATGTCTTATTGAAAATTACCACCGTGACCACAGAAAAGACATTGGGCCTCATTCACAAAACGTGCGTACGATCAGATTTGATTGTGTAACGTTAGTACGACTATGTTGGTAGAAACTACCAACATAGTCGGATTCATCATTTTGTTCATATCTGAATTTGTTCGAATTTGTTCACATCCTTTGAGTGCTTGGAGACTTGCGGAAATGTGTTTGTGTGTTTGGAAACATGCGGGAAGGCTCTTAGAACAACTTATTCTTTATGAAACATCCATTACAGTAGCACCAAACCTCAACAACAACAAGATGTTTCAGTGGCCTTGTAGAAGAAAAAGACCTAATAGGCTGAAATGGCGTATTTGCTGAACTGTCCTCATTCATAACAACACAAGATTATCAAACTTGTAATGGGTTGATCACATGGACTGGACGCCTTACAAATACAATAACATAGTCCTACCATGTGATGAAGATGTAGCCTGGATCTGATCTGAGTCCAGCTCCAATGCCGACTGGACACCCGACAGTGAGGTCTCTCCTGTTATTGATTGATCTCTGATCATGTCGGATAGCGGCTCAGTGCTGCCGTCCTCCTGTAGCTGAGAATACGCGTCTGCTTCTCCTTATACTTTTTTTGCAATCTAGTTTCATGTCAAACTGTTTCTTTTTCTTTTTACCTCAGTAACAGTGTGTGTTTCTGCTGAAGCAGCATTGACAGTGTTAATAATTTCTTGCCATGCTTTACTTTGATCAGTTCTTGTGACTCTGCTGCCGATGCTCCTGAAAACTCTGTTGTTTTTTTCTCATGCGCGCAACACTTCAATTTCAGACTCCGCCAAGTTCCTCTTTTCCCTCTTTACCCCTGGTTTCCCTGCACACGATCCTTCAGTCTGCAGCCTTTTACGGTGTTGAACGGCGTTTACCTGCAAACCGGCTTCAACAGGCAGGCGCATCCAATTTACCAACGATTGGCATTCATCAAACATACACCTGTACGAAGAAATCGAGGTTTCCCGCACATTTCGTGTATCATTTGTGTTTTAGTACGCACACAAATATGACAAATTTAAGAATAATCCGTGAATGAGGCCCATTGAATCAAAATGAAAGCCAAGTGAAACATGTCACAGTCACCCAGGGCCAATATTGTTGGGTGACTGTTAATAAACTCATGGAAATATGTATGCTGCAAAATGTGAAAATGGATGAAACCATGAAAGCTAATTGACATAGTACATAGTGAGCAGATAGAAAATACTGTGAGACACAGGTAGCAGACCATACTGGGAGATGTACTCCACTGATAAATAGACTCCATTGTATAATAGACTCTCTGCACTTTGGCTTTCCATTGTGTACATATTAAGTGATATTTCCAAGCACTTGCTGCAACTTTAACACCTCTCGGAAAGATCGGTTTCCTTTTGCCTATTTTTCCTGCCTTGCGACGTGTCGAGGGGATCCAGGAATCACCGTTGCGCAATTAAGCCCATGCCATCGGCTTCAGGGAGACTGCATTAGTTCCTGGCCGGTTCCGAAACTGGCAGGATCCTCCCTACGTCACCTGGCTCTCCTTTCCTGTCTGCCCAGCTGCCATGCCACATCAGTGCACGGTAAACAATTAAGAGGAACAAATAGTGAGAAACCTGAACCCTGAGTCACCAGTGAGCGAAAAACGTCAGAGCTAACAGCCATGAACGCACAAGGCAGGCCCATTCTCCTGGGTAATAAAACACAGCAGTGGCCACCTCGGCGGTGTGCGCCAGTCGATCCTCTCTCTCTTTGCATAGGCCACATACATGGACGCCACCCCGTAAAGAGTGGGAACGAGACAGATTTTTGCACAAGTCGCTCTGTTAATCTGTGGCACTGCATCTGACTCTCGTTGGCACTGTTCCCTTAATGCATGGTTTCTTCCACCCAGTGCTCTGTTACAAACATCCCTATTGTGAATGTGAGCAGGAAAACATTGCACATTGCGTCAAGGTTTTCCATCCCATTACCAGTTTCTAAGCTAAACTGTGGCACTATGAAATCAGTGTTATTTAATGTAATAATATTTAACATTTTACAGATAATGCCACTCAAAAACTGTGAAAACAAAGTGTTAGCCCCTGTGTAGAATGTCTATCTAGGTCATTTGAGTCATATTAATATATACAGGGGAATAAAATATCTTTCTTGGAGAACGACAAATGGCATTCATTTATGTGCAAACATTAGATTTGGTGCAAAATGCTAAAATGTATCAAAATGACTGCTACCTTTTAGTAAAATCTTACTTTTGCAGGGCAAATTCTCAAAGATTTAGAGTACAAAAGATGCTGTCAACCCGTTCTGCAGGAAGAACTGGTGTAGTACCGCACCAGCAGTTATTGAGCTCATCATTGCTGCAAATTAGAGGGAGTTTAATTTTCAGCTTATTGGTTCAGCTTAGTGGTGCCCAGTGCTGCATTTTCTGCCACCGGGACATCTCTCCCCTGCAGCAGTGGCACTAGTCAGGTGTTTGGTGAATGAGAATCGCACCTTAATGTGTCAACATGGTATCACAGACCAATAAAATGAAGGCAACATTTTATAGTTAGTACACACCTAGACAAATGAGCTTCCAATACATAGTGTAACACAAAATGATAAGATCTGTCTGGATAACCATCCAAATGAACTGTCATTACAGTCTATTATATAACCACTATCAGTGTGTCAGGATGTGGAAGTGGGTGTCAAAATACTTTTATCAGTTTAACCTTTATGACACATTTGAAAACGATATCTGAGAGAACTGCATCTAAAACAGTTGCATCAGAAAGCCACTAAAAATACACGACTATGGTCCAACTTGCAGCAATTGACTTGCAAAGGAATTTCATTGACCTGCAGTTCATTTTACAAAAAATGATCTTAATTGGTGAAGTGTAACATAATAACAAAACGTGTATGGGCAGATTTGATCACAAAGAGTTTGTTTTAATGAACAGTCTCATTCATTATTTTTGTTGGTATCTGAATTTCTTCGTTGGTACGATCAAAACCTGTTTGGATAGGCACTTAGAGCGCCTTATTCTTTATGAAAAATCAATTACAGTAGTGCCAAACCTAACAACAACAAAATGTTTCAAAAAGACCTAATAGGCTGCAATGGCGTATTTGCAGAATTGCCCTTATTTACAACAATACAAGAGTATCAGACTTGTAACGGGTTGATCACAAACGTCACCGTTTTTTCGCCGTCAGCACTACAACGTTTTCAAATCCATCCACTTGGGAGAGCGTTTTAGAAAAGCTCTGTTTTGGGGGGGTAAACAGGCCGCCCTAGTGTGGACGGGAGGCCAAAACAGAGATAAGTACACGTTTTCAAATGTACCTGGCTTAATATGGACGTGGCCTTAGGCAGTACGCAGGTTTTCCCTACACCGGGTGATTTCACTGATTCGTTCGCCCCCTCTCTGGCTGAAGGTGTGCTAATCAGTGAAAGCAGCTGGTCACATCAGATTTGTTTACCGGTAGGATGGTATGAATCATCAGAACCTTTTTTTCTGAACCCTGTCTGCTGGCTGATTCACATACCCAATCATTCACCACTCCAAACTCACGTTGCATCTCTGGCCTAAAGGGTTTACAGTAGCTAGCTAGCCAGCTCTGATCAAAACGTTTTTATCTGAAGAACCATTAGGAGAGAGAACTGTTTTTGTGGATGATGTATGCTAAAAAGGATAGGTCTAACTTGTCTAATGTCATTACGCCCCCCCTCCCCAACTTGTACCCAGAGTTAGAATGGAGTGGGAATATTTTTCTTCAAATGTAGCAGCAATACTGTTTTGTTTTCAGGGGTTTCATGCATGAAAAGTTCTTGATCAGGTCATTTTTTAAATGGATGTAAGCAGTGAAAAAAATGTATATGTTTGCACTTTGTCCACCAATCACAATGTACCCTATATTGATGAGAGATACAGTATTTTAACTGGTTGAGAGAAGAGATCCCTGCTGAACATATCTGTCGTCCGTTCTCTCAAAAGAATCAAACATGCCAGAATCACTGTACAGTGAAATTCAGAGAGTGTGAGCTGGTTTTCTACAAATCTTGCTGTTGCTCTTGGATTTTTTTTTAGGGATTGGGGCACAGCAGAAGGAGGTGTGCTTGGCTGTCTGCTCTCTTTAGGAATTATTAACTAATACATGGCGTCCTGTATAACTGTCCTTTTGTGCTGACTAGTCGGAGCTGCTGACTTGGTACATTTGTTTGCCTCTGAATTCTGGTTAGGATTATTTTATTAACCGTGTCACATGGTATTGTTTGAGCATATCCTTATACTATTACTAGCCCGGTGTTTAGCTGGCCTAATTTCAGCACAAATGCACTGCGGTACGGTAAGATAACTTTATTTTTGTTTGTAGTGAAAATGTTTTCAATCTTGCAGCAGTGGTGAAATATTATTTACCTTTTAAGCTTTTTTTTATTTGATAATTTAGTGTCAAATTTTGGGATTACTTTTTTGTGGAAGGATTTTTTTTATGAATCCACTGAGGCTGTATCGATGACACAGAGATGGGAGGGCTTGTTAACTTGGCACTCGGTGATCAAGCTTTAAGGAAACGATCCGTTTTGGAGTGAATGAATGAGGACAGATGTTACGGAAGCAGTGAATACTTGCAACCTCAGCTCTTTTTTTTTATTTTTTTTATTGTGCCCCTGTACAATACGCGTCTTTCTTTTTTGACTACCGGTAGGACTGGTTCGTGGTGTTTGGAGACGGTAACACCGTAGAGAACTCAAGGTTGCGACTGTCTCCAGCGCTCGAGCTCTGCAATTGAACTCCCACCACCTCATCTCCTCTCGCATCGATCGGAGTATTAATAGAGGGTGTGCAGCATGTCGCTCCGTGAATGGGAGAGAGGGAGCCAGAGAGAGTATGAGGGGGAGGGAGAGAAAGGGAGGGAGGCAGAGAGAGAGAGAGAGGGACTGTAGCGTAGTCGTATATGTCAGCCTCTGAAGCTGCGTGGGTCGTTCAGCTCCCTCACGCCATTGTTGTTGTGAAAAAAAGGCAGAACAAAGGACTCCCCCGATAGGCTATGGACCCTTTTACCTTTGCCGGCTCTCTTTCTACAGCTGTGCCATGATCAGCCCCTGAAGGAATGCTGTTGAAATTAACCATATTAACGTACACATTAGGTGGTACAGAGCAGGCAGAGTCAGTGACAGAGGCAAGAAGGAAAACTGAATGACAAACTGAGGCATCTCCCAAAGTCCTTTTCATTTTTTGCTCCTGTTTTCACCGGGTTCATCGCGGGGAGAGAGAGCGACCGCCGCCGATAAG
>CABFOQ010054402.1:1239-19808 GCA_900660455.1 Gephyroberyx darwinii
GGAGGGGGATATGGATGGCTGGAAGAATGTTGTAGTGGGGGAGGATAGGGCTAGGTGTGGCAGGGAGGGGGGACAGAGGGATGAGGTATTAGGTAAGGTGTGGCTGAGGGAGGGAAATAAGGGAAGGAGATGGGGCTAATGTGGCTTGGAGAGGGGGATAAGCGGGGAAAGGAAAGGAGGCAAGATGGGGTGAAAAGCAGCTGGAACTCAGGGGGAGAAAGGGATCAGCCCTTCTCTTTCACCGCTGGGGATCCAGGAAGCCTTTGGGGTGGCATAACCTGCAGGAAGGATGACAGGAGAGACTAAGGGTCATAGATAGAAAAGATATGGTCATGGGAAACTACACATACATAGTTCCATGCCTTACACACAAACACACACAGTTTAAAATACATTTTAAGTGTCATATGCAAGCGAGGCAATGTGAGTGGAGGCATTAAAAAAGTCAACATCTGTTCTGCTCAAAGGAAACTATGGAAATTAACAAATGCTTACAGAATCTACTGGGCTATCCAGCGGTGAGTTCTCTAAAAGTCATGTACACATGCATTTGAATTCAACCCATGACCTTTGGCACACTACAATCACTGCTGGGAATTCTTGGCCTCTGGACAACATGTGACACTAGGCCCCATACCCTAATGCATCTAATTTAGTACAGTAACACCTCGCCTCTCTGAAGGGCCCCCTCTATGTAGGGGCTCACTGAACTCCTGAAGGTACCCTTCCTCTTTTCCTCTTCATTGGCTGCTTCCTTGGCCTATCACCCCCATCTTTCGTGCTACTCACCCTTCTACGCCACATAATAAGATAGAAATGCAATTAAAACCAGTTGTTGGAGTCACTCAACTGGCAAGACTGTTCAGATGCTCGAACAAGCATCTGAATTTATATTGAAATAATAACATATGTAAAGTTGTTTTTTTACCAGATGTGAAATTAAAGCATCCCCTTAAATTCAATTCTAGTTTGATGTATTCATTTAATGGGCTTTACTTTTAATAGATTTGCTTAACCCTCACTAATCAGTCCAAATGGAAAATGACTAACGTGCACATATAGGCAAACAACAGAAGGCACCTTGGGATTGCTCAATTATTCTGACGTTGCCAAAATAGACACAGCTGATGATTTCAGCTGGAACGTGGAGGGCAACAGGTGCCTCTCATCCATGTAAACATGCCAAGGATTGTTGGTCTGTAATTACTCTGGGCAGTTGGACAGAGGGCAAGGCAGCAAAAACAATTTCCATTCACCCCACCAAAGTCACTGTCACTGTGAAGAATTACACTCATGCAGCATGTCCAAACCCCATCAATCATCCACTTGCCTGCTCCCTCACCATTTTTACAGTAACATAAGAGCTGGGAACTGTAACACTCCTCTGCAGTCTCCAAATCATGCTCATAACACAAGCCTTGCTTCAGTAAAAATTAAAGCACTGTTGGTTTATTGAGGTTTTGCATGCATTATGTCAAGACTTGGATCAGCTCTACATATTAACAATTAGCACACTCAATTTCTGTTCACATACACTTCCCATTCACTGCATTCCAAGTGCCAAGCTCCCCTCTCCAGGTCAGAATGAACAGGAAATATCAGTGAGTGTGTTCTCTTTTGAGACATCTGCAGCTTGATGGTAGCTCACTTTATGCACAAGGTCCTGTACACATGAAACTATGTAATTGAGATGAGCATGAAGAACAGTTAGGGGTTACCTCTGCAGCACTTATGGCATTGTCCTGTGATAAAAAGGCATTTCCACACTGTTGCATTTCCACGAACACCCTAGGTTGTTCTAAAGCCTTCATACCACTAAGAACATCTTGAAATCTCTCTTTTCAAAGTATTTTAAAACCATATGGATGGTCTGTGCGTTGACTGCTAAAACAAACCAAACAGCATTCACAGCTAGTTCTACTTGGCCATAAGCCAACACATATAGAACACCTCCTCCCTCTCCCATGCTTTTCTTCAAGTAGCACATAGGCTATTTGAATGTAGTGAGGGATTAGATGTTTTTGCCCATTTACAGCACCCTGATGCAACCCCATACACATGCTCCTTCCTACCTTCCTTTGTCTCTGATGGGCCAGGCTGTCTTCCTGATTGGCCCCCAGTGGAGTGTGTAGTCACCTTAACCAAGCTGACCTCTGGAGGGACAGCAGCTCCTGTCTAGCCCACCACTAACCCACTGCTAATATCAAATGTCCCACCCACCTCATATCAGCTGGGTAAGAGAGCTCTGGAAGGCCGGCTCTTTGAACGTGTGAAGGGACTGCTGACATATATAAGAGAGTGACAGACATTGGTAGTGTGTGAGGGGGATATGGGGTGTTTGCCTGTGAGTGTGTGAGTGAGGAGTGACCCACAATGAGAGTAAACTGGCAGCTGAAGAATGCCAACATGGAAAAAAGCAAACAAAACAGCTGATGACAGACAAGTCCACAATACAAATGAGTAGGACCACTCAAGGAACGCCTTCTAAAAATAATCAGCTGTCTTAGGACTATGTCTATCATGAGAAATTATTAGAAAACAATGTTTCTTTTAAAAGAAAACACAATATATGGATCTCTTTGGAGCTACAGTTGCCCTATTCACTTGTTAACTGTAATCCACTGTGTGACAATGGCATGACCTTCCTCCTGTCCTGCACAAGAAGTCTACTCAACTCAGGGAAATGCAATTGGCAACAGACAATGAATCCACTGGAGCCACATTACAGGTTCTTCATCTTTGTTAACAGTAAATCATATTATCAGAGAATTATTATTACACTTAACGGAGGTATCGCAATCAGATTAACTTTTATCAAATAATAAGAGAACAGGGATTTGTCTCGGCGTCAGTGTGGAGACATCTTGCAGAGCTTTGTGGTACATACTGATAAACACAGACATGTGAGGTCATACAGTGCAGAGGGAGAGTGCAAAATATCAAAGGTTACTAAAAACTACAGTATAACTACTAATCCACATATATATTTAATATTTAATACTCTATAGCAACAGTAATACGGCTCAATACCATGAGATTTCAGTTTTGAAATATGTTATTCCTATGCCTTAGGGAAGCTTGGTGTGTCACTGAGCTAGAGAGGAGCTTGTCCCACGCCCTAATCTTCGCTTCTGTTTGTGTGTCAGAAGATAAATTACTCCTAATGTAGCCCAAACACATTTGTCTTGTGAAAGCACAGTACATCACACTCTGCCCTCCTGGTAGCCAGACTGTCTGAGCAGAGAGGCCACCAGCAGAGATGTCATTCATATCCACTTGCCTGACCACTCCCCTCACTTCAAGCCAGATCCAGCCACTCCAGGCAGCCAAGAGAAAGCTATAGTTGATGTATAGATCTATATTTAGACAGAGAAGTGAGCAGCAAACTCAAAGAAATGATTGCTCATACTGCTACAAAGGCCTCATACTACAACAGTGTGATGCATAACGCTTATGCTCTTTCTATGATGCATTTATATTTTAGCTGACACTCTTATCAAAGCCAAAGCACCCAGACAATAGATTTGACAATAGATGTTTGGTGCATATGATGATCACTGACAGGAGGTGATGGTTTATTACCCACATTTCATTTACCACTGCATAGCTGCATCTAGGCCTATTCTGTCATCTGTAGTGCAATAATGATCAATACCAACTGAGTTACTCTGCTCTGTAGTTAGAAAACACTGAAGCTCAGAGGTGTCAGATTACCACTGCCATCTGGTTTCCAAGAGAAGGAAACAGACAACTGCCTAGACACCAGTTTTGCTCTTGGCCTGGTGTGGATCAGTTTTTGAACTCAGCAAATCTCAGTGAATCAGCATCGGCCTGCTCTCTGCAGACTGTGTGATTGTTGCTGTGTCATCGCGGTATGTGGACCCCCCCTCCTTCTCCTCCAGCTTTCCATCAACTTGCACGCCCGACTGTTTCCACGCCATCCCATCTGATGCATTGTGAGCACGAGCTTATAGTCTAGTTTGTTTTGAGCGCTACGGCGGCATGCTTTCTGTTGCTGTGCAACACATGAACACGACTACCAGTCTCTTTACAGTCCCAGTCCGGTATGGTGAGGCAGCCCAGAGAGCCGCCGCCTCCTCAGCGGTGCTCTACCTGCACACAATGACCACATGTCTGCTGCACAGCGCGACCCTGCGCCCAAAGGCATGAACATACCTGGTAAGGACGAGCCCCTTGACATGCATTTGCCAGGTTGCATCTGAGTCAACGACCTGAGCAAAAACCATCATTTAACAGACTCATTGACTTTACACTGGCGCATTTCTTTGTTGCATGATAAATACGCTTCCACACACAGCGACTCCTGACAACATCGTTTTAATAACGTTACCAGTGCGTATTTGCCTACCCAAACGATCCTCTAGGTTGCAGCAGTTTCTATCCATATTTCTTCCTATGTATTCGCCGACTTACCTGTGATTTCGTTGAGCAGTCAAGCGGCAGGGAGGGAAAAAAATGTAAACGAGATGTTGCGACTAAATAAAGCAGTAGCTGCGATGGTCCATGTCCAAATCCTAGTGAAGACACACCACAAAGGCAGCTTGCTTGATCTGCAAAGGATGCTTATGAAAACCACGTGACTCTGGAGGACAACCTGCCTATCTGGAGCCACTAATGGACAATATTAATAACACAATATGCCCTAATTGTTCGGAGTTTGCGTTTATTCTCAGATAAAAGCCATGCTCCTTGCCTTGGAGTAAACAAGCTATTCTGAAAATGTGTACGGTAAGATGGTTCACTACACACTACTTTTTAGCATACACACTCCAAAGTATATATTTTTCTTTATTATTGTTATTATTATTCCCAGAAATTTCGACTATTTGCCATAACAAGAGTTGGAAAAAACAACAAGATATTCATGATTTCATATGGATGTGTATGTATGTTGTTTGTTTATTTGTTTGTTTATTTATTTTCTGACTAATATTATTATTTCCAACAGTGAAATAGTTTTAAACTGTAACCCCACAGAAACTACCCTACTACTAAAAGTTAAATAAACTGCTGGAATGTATCAACTGAAAACTAAAACACTTTTAACTGATCTGAACTGTTTGGTGGTGTGTTTTTCTTATGCCTGTGGATAACTGGCCAAATGTAGACAACGTGACATCACATCAATGTATTTCCAGTGCAGCTGCAATGGAGTTTAATAGCATAACATGTTTTAACAATCTAAAAATTAGGTTTTGGTGACAGCAATTAAACAGGGAGAACTCGATCGCAGTAGAGGCAGAGATACCAATTTCTCCACTGACAGCAGCCTCAATAGACCAGAATGCAATGCAGCCACAAGAAGATGTTGTGTTTTGAGTAAGGGAAGTGACGGTTGCTTTTTCTTGACCGAAAAAACTTACTATGCTACGGTTACCGCTATCGCTATTGTTCTCTCCACCTACATGTAAAACCCACACCTGCATGTTCACACCCATTCCTCTGGGGGTTGTCAAAAGGCATTCTGGGAAATGTAGGAAATCACCAAGTGAAGCTGAAGTAGCAAGGCAGGTCGAGGGAAAGTGGGTACCCCAAAAATAGTAATAAGTCCTTGAACACACTGATCATCACAGATTGATAATATCAACACATGTATGCTCCTAATACACATTGTGAATTGTTTTAGTCTTTTAACAACTAATACCAGATATTGACTAAATTCACATGGTCCTCTAGGCGTTATAGACGGAAGTGAGTGTGCATAAAGCCCATTGGCAAACAATGCTGTGACTTGAGGGAAAACGTGGTCACCAAATACAAACCAGAACCAAAGGAAAACAAAATCAACTTTCTTTAAAGACATGATAGGGTGGTTAAGGTTTTGTGAATTTTCATACCTGGAGAGGATATTTTACTAACCAGTGAAATATAGTTTTGTTAAATAGAGTCATAAAATCCTTAACACCCGCTAACATGTAATAGATAACTTAGTTTATTCAACCCACGATGCATTCATCTACCAGTAAAGTAATATTACTTTTGACCATTTTTACACATTTGCCTCTTCTTGAATTGCAATCTTCCTAATACTGTCTCAGCATAAGATGTTAAACCATATAGCTACACTAACAAGTGAAGTCTGATGCTAGCTAGCTAGCAAGCTACCTTTATCCAGGATGAACATACAACACGTTTATCCAGGACCATCATCTTGAAGTTAGTCCAGGACATGTATTGTAATTTCCCCTATTGCAACCTGGAGTAGCATAAAAGCTAAAAAGTTTATCTAGGGCTAATATATGCAATGTTTTTTAAGACTAACATAGAAAAGTATGTGTAGGAACGTGTAGGTAACAAATGATTTCATACGTCATTTAAAAGTGCATCCAGGAGCATCATGTGCGTTTCTTAATATTGAGAAAAAAAATTAGTCATTTGAAATTTTTTAGAGTTCTTCTACCTTCTGTCAACATGAATCCAACAAAACCTTCTCAGGCATTATGAACCAACGGTAAACCTAGACGATGCTTTTTGTACGTATCGTATTTGTAAACGTGTATTATAAACTACATTGCTGGCCCTGCACACACAAACACAGTTTTGTTGAAGTGGCCTTCATTTTCTGCAGCTTTTCAACAGCAAAGGGAACAGCTGAATGGGTCCTTGTCACAACAATGTCTAGCTGTGTTTTCTTCCTTTCTTCTTCCAAAGCTGTTCTTTTAATGATGTCCTCCATCTCTGAAAAGAAGGACTTTTTCAGAGATTAATTCATCATTGCATTATATATCAAAGTAATTAATTGTATGGATGCATTTAATACATTAACACAACATGGGGTGAATTTACAAATTAAAATAAAAATACATTTAATCAATGCAGTTTTAGTTGATGGTCCTGGAAAGTGATGGGCAGTAACACGTTACTCAGTAATGCTCAGTAACAAATTACACGTTACACAAGTAGTGTAACAAATTACTATTTTAATTTCAGTACATACTGGATGGCAGGGTGACTGAAGTGTAAAAATATGAAAAACTGAAATGTATCCATCCACTTTTTCAGTAAACCAACCAACCCGCTACCAGTTGAGAGCTTCTAACAATAGATTCAGAAAAAAATTATAGTATTATATAGTATAGTATAGTATAATAGTATTTTCCTCATCCATTGAAAAGATAGCTACTGCAACTTTGGAGCATGAGGCTTAACAGCAACCTCTCCGATTGGTGAGAACCTGCTAGAGCTTGTGGGTAGTGTAGTATTTCACATAGTATTCAGGAATAAAACTGGTCATTTCATAATCTGATAACTCATGGTAAGTCTACTGTCAATTGTTAAAACATTATGGCTAATAATCAGATTCCCTATTGATAAAAAAAAAAAAGACAATTAGCTGTATACCCATCTCCCCTCTGCAGTGTGTCCACCTTGTCAGCTACCACTGCACTGCTGGCTACACACAGCAGATTTAATCAGTATTATAGACTGCTGACCGTCCACTCTGCTCATCTGGCTCGTCCAAATGCTCATCAATATGCTAGAAACACTTAGCTGGGACTAAATGTAAGTGTTGTTGCAGATAGTTTGATGAGCAACAGTCTAATTGAAGTAGTGGCAACATTGTTTAGAATGTCTGAATCTTGAAGTTGATATATATTGCTTGTGAAGTTTATACAAAGGATGTTGGTGAGAAACCAACAGTTACGTTCAGTTGTACAGCTGCATGCAAAGGTTGTGTATGTCGAAGTTATTGTACAGCAGGCAGCTAAGAGACATTAGATACTGTGGAACATCTGTTGCTGAACAGTTGACACATCACTAATGAGGATCTACTGACATGTTTGGAGCAGATTAGCAACTGTGTGTCAGCAGACTGGCAATTAACATGAAGTGATAATCACATTTCACTTCAGTTATAGTATGTCTAATAGTAAACTGTATCTGAAGTGTTACAGAAAAAATAAGGATGGTGGATCCTCTCCTTTCTGCACTCAGTATCTTTCATGTACTTCCTTTCTGAAGCGTAGTTGAATTGAGAGGCATGTACCATATCCATGAAAGCCAAGTGAACACACTCAAACAGAGGGGAGGATAATCTGCACATTCATCTTGAAGTGACACAGATGTGCTAGTATGCTTTCACGCCACTAGAGGGTACTCTAATGTCAAATATAAAAACAATTCAAATAGTTGAGTAGAGAGTTGCACGCAGATGTGCTGTGAGGCATCTCAGCTTGATGTCTGAAAATTTGATTAAAGCTTATGATTACATCACAGAAATAGAGGTGAGTTAGTATTCAATCAGGATTCAAAGAGTAAAAGACCCCAGATGATGAAGAACAAGTGTTTAGTTATTCTATCAAAAAAGCACCTAGAATATTTCAGCAGCTGATTGCAGGTTGTGACCGAGCACAATAAAATGTCTGGATTATGATGATGACAAACTATTTGTAATGGTGGTGGAAAGCCACATCGACGTGGAAAGTGGAAATCTGCAAGACAGATTGTCTGAGGCTGTTGAGGTGTTTGTGAGAGCTGCAAACATTTCACAGATGGAGGACCAGGCAGGGGAATCAGCCTCCTCTGTCACTGTGTGTTAACGCAACATGGTGTAAGTTCATACAACTCTCTGCGTAAACAAATGTATGTCCAGAAAGAACCGATAAGAATAGAAGGGTTCTTGCTTTCCCTTGTTCCCTTGATATTTGATTGATGTTATATAGATGTTACCTACTCTGCTCCATTTTACTGTTACTTCAGAATTAATTCCATATGCCTGTGGAGATGATTTTATCTCCCTTTCTTGCCACGACACCATCTTAACACGATAAATGCCATCTGAATATTATTATAGCATCAAACAAGAAAGGGGTGGGATTTATAGCCAAAGCAGAGGAGATTCCTATTGGTATTTCTCATACGTCATTTGCTACTTAGTCCTAAATACTAAGTAAGTCGGTAAGGTCAAAGTGTTGTTACAAGAGTTCTGGAAATGAATCTTTGGGAGAAAATGCTGAATGCACTACATAAATTACAGATTGATTCCATAAGATTGTGTAATTCCCTTAAAAGAGCCCCAACCACTTAGCCTTTGGGTTTTTTTCTGAATGTGAACTCAAGCAGACTTCCTCAGGTGTCTGTACAGGATGTATCATTTGGCTCTCACAGTACCTTAGGCTTGGATCTTGTGGCCCAGGGGCGAATTTGTTTGTCAAGTAATTAGAGGTCCTCCCGCAGGGAAGCAACACTTCCAGACCACCAGGAAAAGAGTACTCTCCTGATCATCCTAAAATTTTAGTGGACTTCTAAAGTGTGCCAATGCAAACCCATGGTGACTTTGTCTTTACTTGCTACACAATGCTATAAAGAAAGACACCAATTCGGTATTTTCAATCTAAAATCACAGATTGCTGCTCCCTCTCATGGTTCCAGTCCTCCTTTGGATTTTGATGTGGGTTAATAATATATTTTATTATATTTTCTGTGCATGATGTCCTGTCTGATAACAAGTCACAGCTCCCTCCGCCCCTTCCTTCTGTCCCAACTGCCCAACTGTTGTTACTGTATCATTCGGTGCTGTTGCATCTTTCTTGGCAACGGGGACAGAAACCAGCAAAGTTGAAGGCCAGAATTACTCACTGCATGTCAACATTTAGAATTTTGTTAGTTTTCCTCACCAGGCAGAGGTGTCCACATGTGTTCTCCTAACTGAATATTATAGTAACATGTCATGGTTTCTCTTCAAAGAATGAGTTGTAACATGACACTTATTACACTCACTATTGATTGCCAGGAATTTGAGGCTAGTTCAGTTCATCAGATTGGAGTCATTAGTATGATCTCTATCCTGGGATAGAAAAATCACTCTTCCCTTGTGTCAGTTAGGATGTTAGCATTCTGCCATTTCCAATCCTTAAAAGAGTCTACAGTCTAATCACTTAAAGTGAAATGTATCAAATCTAGAAGCAGCAAAGCAAAACGTAAAAAGTGTTAAATATTTTCGTTGAGAATGCAACCCTCTAGTGTTTTATGCAGATATTATATTAATAAACACAGTCTAGAGAGTTGTAAATGATGTTTTGCAGAGAAAAATGCAAGTACATGCCTGTGCTGGAAAATGGCGTACGATGAAGCCAAAGCAGACATTTTGAAGGGAAGTTGGCAACAGAGGGACTGCAGATGATGAAAAACATGCCCCTAGGGAGCCCAGTTCAACAGAACTAAATATCTAAAAGGAACAGTTAAATAGCAAAAGATGAATTGTGCTCCACAAGAGTCCAAAGCACCATGTTATCTAAAGTCTATTACATGCTTTGAGTTTAAGTGAGAAGTTCTTAAAGATGATAAACTTGGTTGAAAGACCACCAAGAGCTTTGTGGGGAAAAAGCTTATTGTTAAATATCAAACCCAATGGAAGAAAACTAATTAAAGTCACCAGAGACAACTAGTCAACTAGAGACTCCAGGGCAGTAAGGACCCTCAACAGCCAGAGCTCCCTCTGAGAAGTAAAAGACAAAGCTGTGGCACCCACACAATGCAGGGAGTACAACAGTAGAAGAACCACAACACGACATACGACTTAGCAAACAACATCTGTGTTGCCTCAACTCCCACAAAGACCCTCAGGGTTTGATACGTCTAGCTACAGAACATCCGAGTGCTCTGTTGAATCCTACCTCAGCCATGACCAACAAACCAGCCAAAGAAACATGTCGAAAACCATGTTTCCCTCCGGAACGCAACTGACTTCTTCATTCTGATTCTTTAAGCGGTGGAGAGAGGAGATTCCTGTAACTCTTGACATATTTTTGATTACGTTTTTTTCTTTTCTTTTGCATTGCAAGGATGAAATTCACCCACGCTAAACTGAAAGAGTGAAAGAACAAACCGTTCTGCCAAAAAATTACCCACATCACCAATACCAGTAGTTAAAACTTTCTAAACTCTCTCTCCCTACTCTAAACACTAAGCTATAAATTCTCTACGCAAACATGACTTCTTAAAGGCACAATCTGTAATTAACCCTAACCTAACACTATGGCACCACTGTTTTATTGGATTGAAGACATTATTTTTATATGCAAGGACAGACAGCATATGACAGCTAAACATTTTCAAGTAATAAAGTAGATGAAGTTCAGTTACAATGTGTCAGTCAAATTCTTCAGAGAGCAAATGGAAATACATCCAAAATTTCTATGGTCAAATAAATTGTTCATTGTATCTTTAAAGTATGTTCTACGTCAGGCCAAATTCTGCCTCTGAAAGGTTCAGTAGGAAACATTTGTTGACCTATTTTACGAGATTGTAGGGGACAATGATGACAAAACCCTGAATGCTACTTTAAAGTGTAACCTTTTCCCACATGTGAGCCATACATCAAGGTGACTCGCTCCATCTTTGGCAGTTTTTATTGGGATGGCAGTACAAGGCCCTGACTCCTGCGTAAACACAAACCCAGACATGTCTAGAGGGAAAACATGGCCTGCTGCCAGAGAGGACCTGTGTAAACACTGTCCAACTACCCCCATCCCAACTATCTTGTGTATGGTGTGGCACAGCCTCATATCAGCTCTGTCAAAACAAGGCCAAACAAGGCTTTTTTAATTACTAGTCTTTCTGCCGTTCACAGGACTTTAGAAATGTTGTCATCATGACTTAGATTGTCATGTCATCATATGACAGTTGGTGCTTAAAAATAGAACTACCACCCCATACACACACACACACCATGGACCATGGCCATCACTACAGACATATAGTTTTTAGAATGGCTTTTATAGCAGGTCCCACACACGCAACACACACCACACACTAGAGTGTTAACTCTGAGTCAGCAGTCCAACAGCACATGTTGAAGTGGCACTGCTACGTCTTTAACCCCCAGTCTTTCCCACCAAGACCCACTCCAAGGAATGTGACTCAGCAGTTCAATGCCACCCCACGTGGGGGTGAATAAACTGGTTCAGCCTTCACCACAGAGTCCAGCCCGGGTCCAGGAAACAAGGGTAATTAGCTCAGCCTTTCCAGCCTGATGTGGTGTAAAGATCTTTGTGCTGAGGTCATCGTCGAGCATTCATCTTGGCCTGGGTAATGTCCTTCTTCACTCTGCCTAAATCTGTCCCTGCCTGCACAGTACTGTACTCAGTACTGAGTATTTTTTCAGTATGTTTCACGATGCATTTAAACATTTAAAAAAAACCTGATGAGGGTGGGGGATGAGTGATAGAAAGGTGTCTCTGTCTTTCTGTCTTTCTTACTTGCCAAATATCATGATTTTCCCCGTAGACTCCTGATTTTCTCCCTTGGTGTAGTTTCTTGCGATTTTCTGTCCATTAACTACATTTGTTAAAAATAGTTACACAAATATACCTATACTATTACTGCTGTTTCTCAATGGTCAACAAAATGTGTTACACCCAATGTGTTTACTACAATGGTTAGTTGGTTATTTGTTCAGTGGTGGGTGGGGCCAAATGTGCATGTACCGCGAAAAATAAATGAATGCGTGAAAGAAATATGCCTTCAAGGTTCAGTTGTCGTGGAAGGATAACTTTTTACAAGAAAATAAAAGATGCAGATGCATATTTCTGGACTCTCAAGGTTGAAGATCTAAGAGCGTTCAATACATTTTACACGTATACAAGCAGGTATCTAAATTATGGTTCAGGTCTGCGTCATCACCTTTCTGTCAGTCACTGAAGTACTGTATTCCTTTCCCAACTCAAAATGTAAAGCAGAACCTACAAAGTATAAAACGGTTTCTGATGAAAGAACAAAAAAGAGCAAAAGTGCCAAGCATAACAAGTAAAGAGAAAAAAAGAAACACATGGACAGCTTAGAGATATTATTACTGGCAGCGTACAGAGTCTGGACTTTGATAACACTACCATGCTCCTGACTTTTGGAGGGAGAGAGATTGAATAGTTGTTTTATAGGTCCGTGAATGGTTTGGATTGTTATGGATGTGAAAGACCTCTCACCGTGCCTATCTCCTCAAAGATGCACTGTCTCATTTACAAGGCATGTAACACTGAAATTTGACACATCTTGAAAAATGCCACACATGCATCTTGTAGGACTAGATCTGATCTTAACTAAAAACTGAGATTGTGCTGTAGAGTTTGATTTAGCTAAAGGCGGAAATACACTAGAAGAGAATCTGGCCGATTTCAGCCAGAGTTCCCTCCTTCCGAGAATGGTGCCAGCTCCAAGGGTTCGTCGGGACCGAGTATCAGCAAGGATTATCATGGTAGTGAGAGGGCATTACAGACTAAATCTTAACCCTCCCAATCGACTTGCAAGCTGATCAGGGGTCCTGATAATATCAAACATGTTTGATATTTAATTTTGAAATTAGCATGGATTGTGTAGTGTGTGGGTATTTAAGATTCACTCAGGACAGTGCCCTATCTGCCTCCACTGTTGTTTTGACTAAATTCACGTTGGTTCTCATGAGTTCCTCTGCGACTAGAGGTCCTGATGTGTCAAGAATCTGTACAGCAATCTTAATCATATAATTTAGTGTGTGACCCCTGGCCCTAACTCTGTGGTCTAGTGTGAGTATTTGAATGAGTTACAATGCTCTTTAAAGATCTGTTAGGATTTTAAAATTTGTCTAGTGTGTAGCAGGCTCATTTATCTGCAGACCTGAAAAAGGCAATTTCCTCTCGATTACTCTTCTGGACCTCAACCTGCACAGTGCAGGTTTTTCAGGCAGGAGCTGCAAGCTAAACCAAGTTAAAGTAATATGCCTATTTAAGGGGATTAGGGGATTAGTCGGCATCCAAGAGGCAAGACTGCCATCAGACATGTTGAGGTACGTTGATTTCCAAGAGGTTCCAAGAGACGAGTATGATTCTTCCATGAGCTGTCTGGCATGGTGGCCAAGTGGCAAGCTGTTGGTCTTGTAAATCAAAGATTATGTGTTCAATCCCCGGTCTTTAAAATGTCAGTTAGAGTGCAATAATGTCCATCTTAAAAATGTATAAACTGTCAAGCTGACTTTTTATGTAAAAATCCAGCTGTCCTATGAACCTAAATCATGAAGTATAGTGTCCTATCCCCCCTCATTGAGATGCCGTTAGCCCAATGAAATTCTGTTTTATGGTCTGGTATGGTACAGTAAGGTATGGTATGGTATGGTCACTGGCAGGAAATCTTCTCCCCACACAGGAAGTGACAAATTGAAACTTAAGAGCAACATACAAAACAAAACAGCAAGTCTCTCTCTTGTCCCTTTGGTATCTTTTGGTATAAAGCAATCTCAGACTTCCTTCCACTTAGCATTTGCTTATTTGTTTCACTTACTTGTCTTAGAACTTGCTTATATGCTTATATGATTCACTTATTTTGTCTTAACTCTTGTATATTTGCTTCACTTATTTGTCTCATTTGTTTAAATAAAAAGTAGGCAGCTAACTTATTGCACTTTTACCTTAGCACTGGTTCTGCTCTTAGATGCTTGTTTAGGAAGGAAATGCATTTCTGGTGACTAGCAGTTCTCGTGCCTACCTACGTTGAATGTACTTATTATAAGTCGCTTTGGATAAAAGCGTCTGCTAAATGACTGTAATGTAATGTAATGTAATGTAATGTAATTAATGTAATGTAATGTTATGTCTGGTAAACACAAACACACAGTGTGCAGTTTACTGACATCATGTTAAATGATTGATGAAACTTTAAGTAAGTTATTTAAGTGCACAGTGTCTCATGCCTCTGCAACATTTTGGGCCAAATTAGCCTAGTTTTGCAAATCTCAACAATCAGAGAGGAAATTCCAATTGGAGGCTTAGTCAGGACGGATGGTAGACAAAGATTATGTGGTACTGTGAGGGGTTTACTGATTCAATCTTAACCACCCTGATCATCTTGCAGACTGATCTGAGCCACCCCAATAATAACACACATCTGTACAGGTCCTGAACAAGTCTTGTAGTGTGTAGGAATCACAGATTCAGAGTTTACAGTATTACAGGTGTTATATAAAGGATAATAATGCATACCTACTGTATTTAAATTTCTTGAAATTAAAAACTTTGGGAACTCCTGTCCTACAATGAATTAAGTTACTAGGCTAGTAACCTACTAGCCAGGCTAGTAATGTACATTCAGTAACTTACTGGCCAATAACCTACTGGCTTTTTCTTTCTATTTCATGAGTGCATATGTACGCTTAATTAATGTGCATATGAATGCTTATTTATATATGTCAGCAGCATAATCTCAGTTATATTGTTAAGTGTCTGATGCCCCACCCTTGTCTAAATCTAGTTGGCATCTTGTTTTGTCCGAGTACTGTGCACACCCCTAGGTCCTACAAACTTCAATGGAGTTTTGACTGGGGTGAGTAGATAATGACTGAATTGTTATAGAGTGAACTGCCCCTTTACGGTGGCCATAGCAGGCATGGTTGCCAAGTCACAAGGTGTCAGGCTCGAAAACAAAGATCATGGGTTTGGTCCTTGTTTATCCACATTTTGGTATGCATCTTCAAAATAACAAAGAAGATATCATTGCCAGATAGTAATGCTGGAAAAGATATTTCACTTAATTCGTGACAATGAACAAGGGAGACAATCTCATAGTAGGTCTATGTAATTTTCTGTAATTTAGTCATTGGTGGCCCCAAGTGACATCGAGCGGTAACTATTTTTGAAGACTTCGATACCCTTAGCTTTCTGTAGCGATAACCAAGGCTATCATTCATTGGGGTGAATGGAGTGAATATACAGTGCCTCAATGAACGGGGAGGGGCCAGTCTATTACAGTCATTTGCTTAGCTGCTATCTCTTTTTTGTAGTGCACAAGGCACAAGGTACACTTCATGAGTTATGAGCAAGGAAGCACAACACATCATCAATACTTCACCATAGTAGAAGAACAAATGACAAGTAACACACACAGATTAGTGCCGGCAGGGTATAGCAGCATAGCAAACACTCCTTACCTGTATCAACCACTACCCTGCATGGTTGGGTAAACAACTTTTTGAAGAGCTGTCATTACTCACCTATCAGCTATTCGTGACATTACTCGCCTAGGGTTAGCTTTCCCTCTCCATCAGTCAGCTCTGTAGCAAAGGCAATCACATTCTGCTTTAAGGCTTCTGCATAGGTTAACAAGGCTTTGTACAGGCATGTAGCAGGCATGTTGCAAAGAATATTCCAAGTGAAACAGAGATAGACTGTTACACTGTTACTTAGGAGTCAAGGGAGGTTGAG
The DNA here is from genome assembly GCA_900660455.1 of Gephyroberyx darwinii. Classification (NCBI taxonomy): domain Eukaryota; kingdom Metazoa; phylum Chordata; class Actinopteri; order Trachichthyiformes; family Trachichthyidae; genus Gephyroberyx; species Gephyroberyx darwinii. The sequence continues at coordinate 17,427 of CABFOQ010054402.1, forward strand.
GTGATAGAGCCACTGAAGCTGGTCTAAATAGCTTGCTATCTATTGTAAACCCATGACTTAGAAGGCCTACACTACATTAGTTTCCAAGTTCCTATATCTCATTATCTCTCACTGCTTTTTGTTGCATATAATAGTCCCCTTGTAACTTTTCACAGTGGAATGCTTCACATAGATTTACCATAACTAGGCTCTTGTTCCAAAGGAAATAATAGATCTTCTTTCCTCTTGACTCATAGACCTCAGAGTGATAAATCATAGTGGTACATTCCAAAATGGATTGTAGGAGACCCCCATCAGTAAGTATACAGGGGTGGCTAACCCATCTGTAGAAGCAACTGGAATAAAAGAGGGCTATGAGGATTTTTTTCCCCCTTCGGCTGTGGAAAAAAAGAGCTCACACACGGCCCCAATAAAAGTATGACATCATCAGCATACATGCATTTGTTTTATACCTAGTGATTATCCTGGTGTTGTGGAGTGTAACTTTCTCAGAAGAAAATGGTCTCCAGTTTCCCTCTTACCCCTTACCTTAAGTGAAAATTTCACAAATCAGAATGATACTCTGATGACATGGTTCATATACTTCCTGATATTTACTTTGAAAATAGCAAAAAATCTAGATGGTTTAAATAGTTTGTAAACATTAGAGTTTACTGCAAAATATTGTGCAGGATCAAATTTCATGGTCTCATGCAAACAAGAGAATTGATGAAGGTGGAATCTGTCAGTGTAGTCAGATACAGTATTTTAGCCTGAGGTATTATTACACCACTATTATTACACTACCAGAGAAGTTGCCCATTCGTCTTCCCAGGGACTATGGAGTTCATTTGACCTCATCCTCAGTACACTGTAAGGAGAGATGGCTTCATTACCCAAGTTCCATGAAGCCTGGACTTTTCTGCCTCCGTATGCAGAATTGTTCCCTAGCTTGTGGTCACAGGGGCTTGGATGAATACTATTTTTGCTATTACACCAAAGACCCCTAATTGTAGCAATGTTCTGTGCACAGTATGGTTTGGAATGGAAGTGAACAGTCCAAATAGCTTATATTGCTGAGATAAAATGGAACGTGTTTTGGCAGATGAGAGGGTGGGTAAACTGTGATCCCACCATTCAACATCAGGGATATTTAGGCTCATAGGTGGGTATTCTTGTATTATGCCCTGAGATAGAGATGGTTATTCTTTGTATACCTGCATATACCCTTGACTACATTACTCTGTCAAAAGATATGAAACATTCTTTTTATACCCCTACATAGAATCTCCTTGAAGTCCATAACTGGAAACCAAACCACTTTACTGTGGGTGATTATCTATGGATGTACAAAACATGCTTATTTACTGGCTTGAGGACACATTAAATAGCTTGATGAGCACTACTGAAATGGCTTACTTCAGCCCCTCAAACTGAAAACATGTTAAGAAGTGTTTTGTTGTAATATGGCGCAAGGCTTTTCCTGATCTTTAGGTACCATCATGGCCGTCCATCAATGTTGAAATTCTTTGTACGTGGCTAGTGCCTTGAGTCCTCTGGGGCGTAGAGTGTCAGATTAAGTTGAAGAATGTGAGCTCAAGTATTTCTTCATTTCAAGTCCGAGCCCCCGTCAAACATCAGCAGACGTACAGCCAACAACCAAGATGCCTGCTAGTTTCCAAACAGTTTGGCATCCCTTTTGCAAGCCCCAAGGATATTCAAAGTGCTTTAAGCCTATATCAAACCTCTCCAGCACTCACAATGCAAGTTCAATCTTGTTCCTTGTGAAAGCCTTTTTGTAGGATATTTTGGCTCAGACAACAGCAAAGGCTTTGCTGAATCAAACTGTTCCTGATCGTGTGCATATGGGATACTTTCTGAACTTTTAACTATGTTTGTACAGACTTTGATGTACTGATGTGTAATTTATTGCTGAAATTTTAAAAACCCCTTCATAATCCAACACCTTTACTAAAAAATGTGAACAGTCACAACAGTTGTTGTAGCGGGATATGTCAATAAATGTTTAACGTGAAAACTATTCATTAAATTGATAGATAAATCATTGCATTGACATAGTGCACAGATTAAGTATATTGCAATGGCCCACAAATCATTACAGACGTTACTTTTATTATGTGTTTCTCACAAGTGTTGAAGTGAAGTGAAGAAAATAATATATGTCAATTTTAGATTCAAGCCTTTACCAAAAATATCTGTAAAAGCTATAATGTGATAGTTAAGTGTTTATCAGACCTCATGTGTGCATGTTGAGAGTTTAGTGCTGCTTGTGCAGAACCATGATGAATGTTGGCATGTGTGTAAGTGACCCCCTTGTGTGTGAGTCTAAGAAACAGACTGCAGACTAGTAGGAACATTTTATTTCACAGACTGTCACTATAT